>JAVJIX010000033.1:7205000-7337500 GCA_036785185.1 Paratrypauchen microcephalus
CTAGAAATTAAATCAACCAAATGATTCTAGTAAAGGTGTATGGAGTATAAAAACACAGTGGAGCGCTTCCTGTATCACTACATGGCATCACAAATATGTAGGGTTTGAGTGAAAGAAACAAAACAAAGCTCCAGGTCTGTTTTTGGGGAGGTAACAACATTATAACATGGCTTAAAGCTCACAAGAGTCAACTTTGCATAATGTCGGACATCTGAGCAATATCTCTCTCTACCCTTCCACCCCTTCACCCCCTCTCCTCTCTCACACTCTCACTCTGTGCTGTAGTGGGAGCTACCTCCTCCTCCTTCTCCTCGGAGCGCACTGACTGACAGACTTGGGCAGTGCGAGGACAAACCCGAGATGCTCAGGTACATCCAAGACAAAAACAAGGGAAAAAAGATCAGCAGAGGAGCAAAAGAGAAGAGGAGCAAAGGAGAGGAGGAGTGGTGGAGAAGACGAGCAGCAGAGGAGCAAAAGAGAGGAGGAGCAAAGGAGAAGAAAAGAAAAGGAATAGAGGAGCAGAAGAGCAGAACAGCAGGAGAGTAGAGTAGCAGAGGAGGAGCAGAGAAGAGAAGAGCAGTAGGGACATCACCTCCCAACGGGTCATCTTCTCAAGCAGTCACCTGCTCCAAAGGTAAGAGTCCAGATGAGTCTTGTGCCGTAGTGTGTTTGGTCAGTGGTCCGGGTCACTGTGAGGATTAGACCTGTGGTGATGTCTAACGTCAGCGAGCTCTGAGCTCAAGTACAGTCATGTCTGCAATGGTTCGTAAAGGCGGCAGGCGGTAAGAAACGGGCTGATATGTTTTGGTTGTGCAGTTACTTTTCCCCATGGCTGTGGTTACATGCACACCCTGTTATCTGATTTTGTGAGTTCTAAGATTATTGGAAAAAATCATCCAGTTCCTTTCTAATCATGGTCCATCTGATACATCAGATCTGGCAATTTACATGTCATTAATATTAAATGTCCAGAAATCACATTATAATCAGATTTTGGTGTGCATATGAACATAGTGTGTAAACTGTAATAAGTAAAGCTAAGTAAATGCAAATGCTAAAAAAACAATGGCTACAGCTAAAAGTAAAACCATCATTATTTTATTTATTTTGTATTCTTGGCTGTAGGCTAATTACATTGTTCAACTGTAAAAATGTAGCATTTATTTATTTAACTAATATCATATTTGTGATTGTATAACTCTATTATATAATTATACATAACTAACTTCTTTATTGGGATAACTTTTAAACTTTTAAAGGTTCATTGCAGTGATGAGTAGGATAATTAATGACGTCTTAGACAACCACAATTTTTATTCATACTTGATAAGGCTTATAAATATTTATTTGCCCAAAAGTACAAAGGAAAAAAACATGGACAGAGTTAGTTGGCGTATTAGGAGTGACTGAACAGATTAATGTGTCTTATGACTTATTAAATTAATTGACTCATAATTTTGAGTCAGTAAACCGTTACTGTTCGTGCAAGATTTACTCAAAATTATGATTTAATAAGTGTCCTTGTCTCAAGTGGAGGAGTTCAAGTATCTCGGGGTCTTGTTCACGAGTGAGGGGAGGATGGAGCGTGAGATTGAGATCGGTGCAGCGTCAGCAGTGATGCGGTCGTTGTACCGGACCGTTGTGGTGAAGAGAGAGCTGAGCCAAAAGGCAAAGCTCTCAATTTACCGGTCAATCTACGTTCCTACTCTCACCTATGGTCATGAGCTTTGGGTAATGACCGAAAGGACGAGATCGCGGATACAAGCGGCCGAAATGAGTTTCCTCCGCAGAGTGGCTGGGCGCACCCTTAGAGATAGGGTGAGGAGCTCGGTCACACGGGAGGGGCTCGGAGTAGAGCCGCTGCTCCTCCACGTCGAGAGGAGCCAGCTGAGGTGGCTCGGGCATCTGTTCCGGATGCCTCCTGGTCGCCTCCCTCGGGAGGTGTTCCGGGCATGTCCCACCGGGAGGAGGCCCCGGGGAAGACCCAGGACACGCTGGAGGGACTATGTCTCCCGGCTGGCCTGGGAACACCTTGGGGTCCCCCCCGGAGAAGCTGGAGGAAGTGTCCGGGGTGAAGGAGGTCTGGGCGTCCCTGCTTAGACTGTTGCCCCTGCGACCCGGCCCCGGATAAGCGGAAGAAAATGGATGGATGGATGATTTAATAATGATTATAATAAGATTATTTTCATAATGACAGCTTTTGTCAGCACCTACTTACCGCGCCATGCACCAAGAATGTCTTTAGTCGATTCAAGTAATAACCGAGTAATGAGTAATCACTCTTCCACATGAAGACAGAAGAGTCTAAATGAAAACTAGACGCAAACTTCATAGATAAATGGTTTATAAAAGACACAGATGGGCTATTGCAATAGATTACATTGTCAAACAAGACAAAATGCCTGTTCATCTTACCTGTAGCATAAATGCCACCGCAGCCTTGCTGTTTTATTACTTGGGAGCGGATAAATCACCGGGACATGTCCATTATAGATCCGTGGACATCAAAATCACGTCGTCCCCAAACTCTAATACTCACCTGAGCCAGCGGGGGCGCTGCAGCCCTCCAGGTCAATCATAGAAAACACTGTAGGACTAACGTGCGGCTACGATGGGGCACCCGCACAATAAAAGTCCACTTTACGGGATGGATACGTAAGTTTTTTATTCAGCTGTGTCCTTTTTTATAGCGATCGCATGTATAATCTTACAACTTATCTCGATCGGCTCTTAAAACTCAAAGATAACACTGATAATTGTACTTTTTTACGTTGTATGCGGCTTACTACTGTACCCAAGTAGTTGTGATAGCGATTTATTTGCTTTTTTGTTTTGCTGTGGGGTTAGATCGCTGCTGGGTGACATTCTTTGCGATTGCGCGCGAACGGTGTTGAAAACAGTCACGATTTGTTGCGTAAATGTGGGGTTTAATTGGGCCGATGTCCTGTTCTACCTGTTGTGTTCGTGTAGCCGTGTAGCCCACATCGCAGCGCACTGAGTCGGCGTGCACGTATCCCCTCCGCTCTGTGCTGCTCCCGAACCGACCAGTCAACATGGAGAGTTAAGGGCAACACATCGGGACACTTTTTTCCACAATTTCCCCGCAAAATAACCTCTCCATGAACTGGATTCAAAGGCATCCACGTTGTGCCAGTGTCCCCGATGCAGCGGATCACGGGGCCCGGGCTTTCACGCACGGTACGGCCACACTTTCGCTGCGGAACACGGCACCTTATTGCACGGAGCTAAAGCGAGCTAAAGTGCTAACAGCTAATGCTAAGCCAAGGCTAACGGGGGTACTGGGTGAAATCCTAGGCATTTCGTCGGGTCAGGCGTGGTTTACAATAGCTGTCTTTGGCGTAAAGAGCGTGATTTTTGGATTTTATGCAGATTTAGTGTATAATTATTAGGTTAAACTTGAAGCTGGTGCAGATCATGGTTGGAGTACTCGTAGAAAATAGTTATGGGAGCATAATTACGGTTGTTAATTACTAAAAGGTAGCTGCATCTCTGCTATCTAGTTCTGTTTTGATTATTATTATGTTTACATCAGTGTTTCCCATTCACACAGCAGACAATAACCTGGACTATATATTTGCACAACAAAATTATACTTTGTTGCTCATTGTATTATCTTAAATGTGTACAAAAGACTGTATGGGTCAAAAAGGTCTGGTTAAAGATTAAATATAGGCTGCAATTGACATTTATCCTCCACAAATTGAATGAGATACAGTTATTCAAATAAAAGTAATTTGTACCACCATAATCTTTACAAAATCTATGGGAAACACTGCATTGTAATTTTTGTTGTTGTTGGGAATATTATAAAAGTCTATGTATTGAACTTTGCCTGACAGTTTGTGAGTTTGCCTAATTTAAAGTAAATTTTATCCACTTTTTTGGATCATATGTTGTTTAAAACTACAGTCGAAATGATGTAGTCCACTTTGAAAGCTAGATTAGACCTGGAATAGTCCTGTTATAGACCTGGTGGGATTCAGAAAGCCAGATGTCTTCTTTCTCCTACTTTAGTTATTATGGGGTCACGATTTTCTCTATTTTTATATGTAATGTTACTTAAATTAACTCTTATTTGAGTACTAGCTCATATTTTAGCATTCTACTCAAGTGCCTAGGGCCCCAGGCTATAAAGGCACAAATTACACAATGTTTATACCACTTTTCTGTCAAAATAAATAAATAAATAAATAAAAATATAGAACACCTCTTGCTTAGGGCCCACATGGTACCTAGAGACTGCTCCAGTACTACTGGTTACGAATAGGAACCTGGAACTTTTTCTATTTTCTATGCTTATAGTAACACGCTTTTTCTTTTTTTTCTTTTTTTTTTTTTTAAACTTTACCGTTTCATTTTTATTAAATTCTAAAAATGTTTTATTTTATTTTATGTGTTGTCTCTAACATAATTTAACATTTTTTAAAAAATATATATATATATATATATATTTTTTTTATTTTTTAATTTTACATCATTTGAATAACCGAGTGAGTGACGTATCTTGTTTCTCATCGCCCCGTGCGAAATGCCTGGACTTTAGTGATTCCCCAAACACACCGAGCTAGCAACTCGTACAACCGGGACTTTGCCGTCAGTTTCGGCCCTTAAACCTCGCCTTCCCGGACCGGCGGATAAAGTTTCCGTAGTTTGGCCTAGTGTTAGCCGTGTTTGTCGCTGTCCGGGCCCGCTGAAGTGTCCGGTGTGGTGCGTGAGGCCCGTCTTGTGTGGAGGAGTAGAGTTTGTGTCAGTGCCCATCCCCCACTTTCTCTGCAGGCCAAGATGAATGAGATCCTCACTTCAAACAGGCCATTGAGGCTAAGTGATGTGACGTTCGTCAACGTGTCGGCACTTTTCAACGGTTCCTTAAGGGGGGGGGGGGGCAATTTTTGGCAGTTTGGTCTTTTATGTGGAAACAACAAAATTGTCTATTCTGCAGATGTTTAATACTGAATTTAGTCCAGAGTTATACGGGAGATTGTAAATTTCCAAAGCCGTTTTCTCAAAATACATTTCCCCCCCATACGGACGTAAGGATGAGTCCTTAAAGTGGAACCTGCATTCACCAAACTTTACAGTCTTGGACTTAAAAAGATTTTGACAAAACGTTCATTCACATTTTTTGATCTCTAATTCCAAGTCTGATTTCTTAAAGTTTTAACTCGGAGTGACCAGACGTCCCTATTTCCCTGGGACAATCCCAGTTTGGAGCCCTGTGTCCCCTGACCCCCGGTTTATCCCAAACCATTGATTTGTCCCAGTTTTATATAAGGAGTCCTTATTTTTAACCAATTTGATACCTGCCAACAGTAAAGATAGAGATAAATTGTCATTTTTTTTTAGGTGAAATACAGAAAAGCTGCTTAATAATGACCAAAACAAAAAGAAAATGTGACTATACTGACTCATGTTAGTCATGAGTGAAAAATCTGGTGACCCTATTTTAAATCCAAAAAATTAGGCGAAATTAGAATTTTTAGAAAAAAAATTGATTTTCAGTCAGATCTAGTCTACTTAAATACAAATCCCCTCTGTTTATTTTTAGTATCTAATATGTCGACAAAAAGACACAAGGAATTTAAACCTGGCTCTGTTTTGAATGTCCTAAAAATGACCAATTTGGGCCTGCAGTGTCGGATCTAGAGAGTCGAATCTTTTTTCTTTCTAGGTTTTTATGCCTTTTTATGCTGATTATCACTGAAAAAAAATCAGCACAGAAGCAGAGTAAGTATCATGAGCAATGTTCCCCCTAATTTTTCATGTGTCTGAGCAAACACACCAACTCCCTGAGCGTTTCTTGGACTCCTGTGAGCAACATCCGACATGCACACTGTGGCCACACCAGTATCACACCTGAGATCATGGCAAGTTACATAGCTTATGAATCAAATTACTGCTGTTATTTCTGTTAGATTACTTTTAATACAACTGATTTTTTGGTCCACTTCTCAAAAATCTTTTCATGAGCTTTGTACATGTTGTATGTCAGTGTGAGGGTCCTGCTGTGGTCAGTGAAACATTGAACATTACAATATTTTGAAAAATAACCTGTGTATATACACAGTGTATGTACCTGTGTATTAACCTAGGACACTATAAGATGGGTCTTTCTCAAAATAATGATCTCCAAAATAAGTATACATTTTTATCAGTTTATATCTTGCTTTTTAATCATTACCCAGTTTAAGTAATTCTGTGAGTGACAGAGCTCTGTGGTTTAACGCTCTGGGGAGAGGATTCACACTTCACACAAAAAGTCTCGTCTTTTTGCTCACAAAAACCTATGGCTTGGACAGAAACAAAGAAAACAGCCGAGGATTACATTATGGCTCTACCTGTCTCCTCTTCTGTTCTTCCCTACGTGGAGTGTGTGCGGGCGGCGCTCCCGTCGGCTGGTGCGGACCTGCCTCTCTGACCCACGGCGATGCGCACGACAACTATGGTCTTACTGAAGGAAGCGAGCGAAATGCGATCGAAATGAATCTGTTTGTAGTTGGCTTGTCCCTAAAGCATGTGCACATTCACATGTGCAAACTGAATCTATCAGACTGGATTCCATGTGTCAATCCAGCGCTGAGTTCAAGTTAGATTTTATTTTATGCGCTGAAAAGGATTTGATGTGCGCGCTGAACGTCTGGGGAGTGCGCGATTGCGCACGCGCGCACCTTAGAGGGAACACTGATCATGAGTGAGAGCTTTTTACACTAAAAACAGACCTGGCTTAATAATAATAATAATAATAATGATGATGATGATAATAATAATAATAATAATAATAATAATAATAATAATAATAATAATAATAATAATAATAATAATAATAATAATAATAATATAAATAATAATAATTGCTTTCTGCACCAGGTCACGTGCTCGGTCCAATATGGCTGACTTCCTGTTGGTCGCCTAGCAACGGTGTAATATACTTTTTTGTTCCTATTTCCATGATGCATCTTTCTACCAAATTTGGTTTGGCTACAACAAAGTTTTTGCCATGCGTCCCATTGGCGAGGACAGATGTTTGGCCTGTTACCATGGCAACATAGGCGCAAAATAATAATAAGAAGAATAAGAATAAGAAAAAACAGAACAATAACAATATCGTGCCACTTATGGTGGCAATATATATATGTCAATGGAAAGGGCTCGCGTCCAGTAACGCACCCGTGGGGTCCATTGTCAATGACGAGCGCAACCCAATACACATTTTTGGCGTTTATGATGGTTAACAGTTACAATTATGCCGCTGACACGGCAATGGGCAGTGCCAGTCTGTGCCATTGGATGCGTGCACGATGTCATGTATAATATTATTATTATTATTTAATGCAAAGTTTCGTTTAGATCAAGATTTATTTCGTACATATAAAAACACTCCCACTCTCAATTGGTCATTTCTCTCTGTGATTTGTTGTTAAAAATGGTTCTCATGAACCATGAAAAAAAAAAAAATTAAGACATAACAAGGGATTTCACATTTTACTCCAATGCAATACTTTTCAATGCATTTTTAAGGGTTCCAAAACGCACATTCCATTACACAAAATAACACAACATAAATGAAAGGTGCACTACATAACTTTTTGTAATGTAAAATTTCCACAAGATTGTGCACAAAGGAGGAAAATTATCTTGTGAGATTTGTTTTCCTCACTATATCTTAGGACTTGGTTTGGACAAACAGTTAACATTTGTTAACATTTGGGGGTGTGGTGAGACATGTTCCAAAAACTATGCTGAAATGACAGCAAAAATGACAACAACAAAAAATGTAAGGCCGAAAATTGTGACCTGAAGTGCACAGTTTAGTTATAGATTGTTAAAATCTCGTCTTGTTTTCTTGTTGTGGACACAGTCTTGTGGAAAGTCCCACCACTGCTTTACCTAGAATGTTTGTAGATCTGTGGAGAGTTGAGACTCTCAATGAAAACACCTGTAATAGAATATGTGCTTTGAATCTATGGAACATGATGGAAGTGCAGTACTAACCTCTCCATGGAGTCAAGAAAGTGGATGGCTCTCACAAGAAAGTTGCCCAAAGTTCAATAATTATGATGTGTAATGAAACCGTAACGTATCTATAGTTTGGACATGTCGTGTGTGGCTTTGAATTGGAATCATTTGGTGGCACAGACAGAACAGACAGTTTTTTTAATATATCAATTGAATTATTTTTACAAGTATTTGTTATTACAAAAGAAGATAAGAATTATTCTTATTACAAAAAAAATTCAATGTTCACTTTTTACTGTAGTGTGTTTTGCAGTAATGTAATCATTCATGTGTTGTCATAATTCATAAGCTGTCCCTTGACTTCTTAAAGGTCTTATCTTATAGTACACTGGAAACTAGGGATGTCAACAATTAATCGACTTACGATTAATCGACTTAAGATTAATTGTCGATTAAGACGTTGGTCGAACAAAATGCATTAATTGTAATTACGCGCGGGCTTCGCGCGTACACCGGGGCTGCTGAGCACGAGATCGAACCGCGGCGCCCGGAATGCGTAGTCTCAGCCACAAACCAGCCGCACGAAACCAGCAGCGGCACGTGGTGGTTTAATCCTGGTTTAGTCCAGGTCTAGACCTGGTCCAGTCCTGGTTTAGTCCAGGCCCAGTCCAGGTTTAGACCTGGTTTAGTTCTAGTCTAGACCTGGTTTAGTCCAAGTTTAGTCCTGGTCTAGTCTCTTAGCCAATCAGGACGGAGAACAGAATGTTACACTATAAAAAAATGTTTACACTATAAAAAAAGTAAAAAGAACCGTGATAGAGCGAGGGATTACTGTATTTTGTTATTCAGCATCAATACATTTGTCTGCTTTTTACCAAGGAATAATTAATTGAGGAATATACAATATAATAATACTATGATATATTTATGACTCAGTGTTATGTTACTATAGCTTATATTCTTAAAGACCCTATTGAAACACTCAAATTCAGGTTAATCAGTTAATCGTTAATCGATCGATAAGGTCAATCAACTATCAATTAATGAATTAATTGATAATTTGCATCCCTACTGGAAACTTACCTGGACTTTTGTTTCATTCACACATCTTTAACACCCTGCATATTTAGGCAGAGTTTTTCTCTCAGATAGAAAATAGTCTGTTCCACTGGAAGTGCTCCACTGTGTTTTTAAGCTCCATATGCATACAAGAAGGATTGGATCATTTAAGTAAAAAAGTAGCTGGTGACCTGAAAACAGCTGCTTCATGACATCACAAGGTGGAGCAGAGGATTTTGAGCTTTGGAGATGTAGACAGACTAATAGGGTTATTTAAATGTGTGAATGAAATAACACAACTTGAGTATGTTTTTGGAGGGATGGGGCCGATCCGATCCAGTATCCGTATCGGGTTCCAATAGCAACGTAATTCACGGATCAGAAATTTCCGATCCAACCTGCGAAAATTTCCGATCCATGATCCATGTGTGTATATACACATGATCTGTTGAAATGACTCCACGAGTGATTCCCTCTCAGCTGCTCTGCTCCTGCTGCAAAATGTGGAATGGATTTCCTTAACGGAGGCGTATCTCAATGAGACACAGTGTGATAGAACGCCTGTAGCTGCCCGTCATTCCCCGACTGGCGCCTCTCTCCCTCTGGCCCGAGAGCGCACCTTAGACAGCAGAGCGTGCGGAGCACTCCTCCTGGTTTGCAGAGCCAGGCTCCGCTGCAATACTGTTCGCTGCTACTGCAGGACTGCTTACAAACTGTTTCCCCGCTCTCTGGACTCTGTTCCCCTCCCTAGTGCGTGCGAGGGTGCACGGACCCATTTATTTAAGTATTTTCTTATGTTGAATTGCAGGTGTTTTATCATTATGGGGACCGTTATATGTAGTTAAACAATAATGATGATAATATTGAAAACAAACAGTTTTGGTATCGCAATAGTATCGGTATTGGCCGATATCCAAATTCAGGTATCGGATCGGAAGTGAAAAAATGTGGATCGGTGCATCCCTAGTAACAACATTATAACATGGCCTAAAGTTCACAAGAGTCAATTTTGCATAATGTAAGACCTTTTAAACTAATAAATTCAAAGATGTGTCGTATTGTTGTCATTGCAGTCTTTTGCTCAGTACCACGTTTGTGTGTTGCAGGCAGACTCTTGTGTCAGGACCTATCACTGGGCGTGTCTGACGTCGGCCCTGTGCGCTCCCAGACATGAGTGTAGTCAGAGAATTGCATGGCCTGGGGTTCCGGGGCGGAGGGGCGGTGGTGTCCTCTCTGAGCGGGCCTGCCCACTTCACTGAGGATGCCCCCAGACCTCCAGTGCCCGGAGAGGAGGGTGACGTGGACCCCCCTGCCCCGTACAACAGCACCCGTCCCAGTGCCCTCTCCCAAACCTTTCACCCGCCCTCATCCAAAATGGCCGACACCTCCACGTTCACCCCCTCATCCTCCTCCGCTACTCCCCGCCGCCCCGACCTGGACCTGGGATATGAGCCCGAGGGTTCGGCCTCTCCTACCCCTCCCTACCTGAAGTGGGCCGAGTCGCTCCACTCGCTACTGGACGACCAGGAGGGAATCCAGCTCTTCAGGAACTTCCTGTGCCAAGAGGGCTGTGCCGACTTGCTGGACTTCTGGTTCGCCTGCTCGGGCTTCAGGCAGACCAGTCAGGAGAAGAGGGTCAAGCTCGCCAAGGCCATCTACAGGAAGTACATCATCGACGGCAGCGGCATCGTGTCCCGGCAGATCAAACCGGCCACTAAGAGCTTCATCCGGGACTGTGTAGGCAAGCCCCACCCAGACCCGGCCATGTTTGAGCAGGTACACCTCCACTCACACATGCTCTTCACTCTGTTTGTGTTGCATTAGTAGGCCTACTACATCCACTTCAGTATATGAACGCTCAGTATTTATCGTAGGTACTTTTTCTTTGCACTAATGGGAAATCTTTGGTTATTTTTTTGGATATAAGGTAAAATTAAAATCTGCTCTTGGGTTTTGTGTCAGAGGCATAAATTAGTTTCAGTTGTATTAAATAATACTGAATTCAAACCATAAAGCAGATTTTTTTTTTTTTTAAATGCAATAAATGTACATTATTGTCCATCTATTTGGTATTACAAATATGATCTAAAATGAACCATCTAGGAAAAGTTGTGGAAGATCCGTGTGGAAACTGTTTACATGTCATGTTAAATTTCAGTTGATTCAGTCATGGTTCATATAAAATACTAGAGCTTTTGTCGACTAAAGAAATAAAGAAAGACGTGTACTGCCGATTGATTGATTAAAAAGAGTGTGTGGAGAGAGCTCTCAGAACTATTCCATATCTCTGTGTATTTGACCCAGACTGCACTCACAAGGCTACACCTGCAGGGGGAGTTCATGTAAAAAGACTATTTAAAAAATATGATACAAGTGCTAGGAAAAAGTATGCATTTACATAAAGACAGATTCAACTTGTTTAACAGCTTTCTGTTGTTGTCCCATACATTTTTAATAATTGATCAAATTGATTAGGCAACAAATACAAATTTTGGTCAACTAATAGTCCAGGAATAAAAGTCTACAGGCCTATAGGCATATAAAATACCTTTCCAGACATGTGCTATGTGTACTAGTAGTTCTCATTTGCTTATTTCTGTGACATTTGTGGTTCAGGCCCAAACAGAGATCCAGGCCATGATGGAGGAAAACACGTACCCTCTGTTTCTCAAGTCGGACTTGTACCTGGAATTCACCCGCACTGGGGGAGAGAGCCCCAAACCCAACCCCAGCGACCAGAGCCCCTCATCAGGGCCAGCCAACGCTGTGCCGGGGTACCTGCCCACGCTCACCGAGAATGAGGAGTGGAGGTCAGACGGCATACTCAAATCTGAACTCTGTAAATGTCAAATCACCACAACTGGCTACTGTTTGAGTGGAAGAATGGAGTGTGCAGTAGGCCTTTGTGAAATGTTAAAATGCATTTAAAACAGTGCTGACCAGTGCTACAGAGGTAATTAAAGGGATATGCCACCCCCAGGTCAAACTTAGGCATCTCCCCACAGTCCAGAGACTAAAATAAGTGGTGGAAAGTGTTTTTCTGGTGACGCAGCCATTGTCCAGGTCTGTCAGCACTGACCGCCGCGGTATCTGCAGCTACTCCGCGTTAGACTGGAGTCTAACGTCGCCAGAGAAAGATTTCAGCCAAAAGGAATTAATTTGCTCGATGCTTTTCCCAATTACTTTCTGTGTAGTGCGCATTCATATCGAGTGCAAATAAATGTGCAAATCAACACGGAGAGCTTGACTTGGTCATTTTGGGGTGGGAACTATTTTTCAGTGCGGAAAAAGACAGACGAAGCACGCACCACGCTGCGTAACAGGGGAACTGCCAACCTGGTGCGTAACAGGGATTCCCCTGTCAGCATGGTGTGTGCTTTGGCTGTCTTTTCCCGCACTGAAAAATAGTTCCCACCCAAAATGACCAAGTCAAGCTCTCCGTGTTGATTTGCACATTTATTTGCACTCGATATGAATGCGCACTACACAGAAAGTAATTGGGAAAAGCATCGAGCAAATTAATTCCTTTTGGCCGAAATTTTTCTCTGGCGACGTTAGACTCCAGTCTAACGCGGAGTAGCTGCAGATACCACGGCGGTCAGTGCTGACAGACTCGGACAATGGCTGGGTCACCAGAAAAACGCTTTCCACCACTTATTTTAGTCTCTGGACTGTGGGGAGATGCCAAAGTTTGACCTGGGGGTGGCATATCCCTTTTAAGTGGAGAAAAAAAAAAACGGGTAACCGTCAAGCACTTTTGCAGGTGAAAATAAAGAAAATGTATAACATTTAAAGATCCTATATTACGCAAGATTGACTCTTCTGAGCTATTAGCGATTAGCCATTCTGAGCTGTTGCCTGCTCAAAACCAGACCTGGTGTTGTGTTTTGTTTCATTCACACATTTGGGTAAACCTTTGTTAGTCTGTCTACATTTCCAAAGCTCAAAATGTTCCAAAATGTTCTCTTCCACCTTAGTTTTTAAGTTTAACAGCTACCTTTTACCTTTTTGCAGTAGAGATTGGCAGTTCCAGGGTTGATTTTATTGAAGATGTATGGAGTTTAAAACGTGCAATGGAACACGTCCTGTATTGCTGCATGACATCACAAGGTGCATCAGAGTGTTTTCTGTTTAAGAGGAGAACTCAGCCTAAATCTGCAGGGTTTGTGAGTTAAACATGTGTGAATGAAACAAAACACAACTCCAGGTCCTGTATGTGATGAAGAAACATTAGAACAGAGATCAGAAAAACAATAAAACATTACACAAACCCTTAAAATCTGAGGTTTTGATTTGGGTAATCTGCGAAATTTTGTTTTCTACATTTGATACTAGTTTTAGTATTGATTAATATGTTCTATTTTTTTGACAACCCACATACTTGATCTGGTAGAAAGTTAGACATTTGTATGTCTCCCTGATGTCTCGTACGCCTGCTGACCCTGTATTTTAAACTTCTTCAAACTAGGGCTGTCAGAAGTGTTAAAAATTAGATACTAATCAATACTAAAGCTAGTATAGAAACTAGATACTCATTTGAACAGGTATCAGTACTAAAAAAGTCCCATTGACAGGACAGAAATGAGCCTTTCCCGAATGTCTCTGATCATGTAGAATGATCTTGAGCTGTATCAGAACAAGTATAAGAGCACATAGACTAGTATACACCCATGGACCATTATGGAACCTACAGGACCTCTGAGGGGTTACACACATATAAGGACACATGGGAATAGAAAAGAAAGTACTACTATTTAATGTGGAAAATCACATTCTATTGTCTAAATAGTGTTTGTTGTTGTCGTATCAGAATTGCTTTAGAGTATTGAGTCTCGACCGACTTGTATTGTCATGATGCTGAAGCAAATGTGATTGGTTTTGCAAGTCATATTTAAGTGGACTCTTGTTTTGTCATTTGTATGCATCTGAATATGTTTCAAATGTGCACCGTGAAATGATTGTTGTAACTGTAGCAGTTCTAATCGTAGTTGCAATATTTGTCCCAAAGTAGTATTTGAATATTTATCCTCAAAAGTATGAGTTGTGAATGGAATGTTGTTGTGTATAGATGTGCAGGAGCGCGGGAGGCAGAGGAGGACAGAGATGCAGAGTGCTCGGACACTCCAGCCAGCAGACTGACCCACAGCCTTTTAATGCAGACTGTCCCCCAGAGGGCAGTAGTGAGCAGGAGGAGGGCTGACAGCAGGGAGTACAGGTAACCTCTTCACCAAGCTGTCGTTTCACACCTGCACTCAGACTACTGTGTTGTGTTCATGCCATTTTCAGTTTAGTAAACAGCAGCTGTCTGATAAGTACACACAAGTATACAAGTTTGTGTAAGTTACATTATTGTAAAAATCATGATCAAAGGTGGATTATGTGTGATTTTTCTTATTTCACAAACATGCTCTTGATTGCAACTGATTTATTCCCAGTCAAAGACATTTTACATGAGTGAATATTTTGCGTTCTTGTACTCAAGCTGGTTTAAATAATCAGAAACTAGAATTAGAATTAGTTTTTCATCTTCTGTTACCAAAACCACTTTGCTTTAACCTCCAGCGATATGTGTCCAGAGTATAGAGCAGATGACTACATCCCAGATTCTGTAGTGATTTGAGTGTTTTTAACCCAATAAGAGTCCAGGTTACTCTTGTTACCGGCAGTATGGTTGGAGATCCATTTCTGTGCTGTACTGAGGGCACTGATTGCCAACTCGGCACAGAAATGGAATTTCTCTCACACCTATAACTGTTACTCTCTCAGTATGTTCATCTGATTAATTCTGTGCCTGAATGAATAGCTTGTTTTTACAAATTATTAGAATCCATTCATTTGACCTTGCTCATTGCCCTTTTTGAATTGCCCATGAATGACGTGTGTTTGTGCCCTCAGACCCTGGAGAGAGCCAGTGAACCCGTACTATGCCAACCTGGGCTATGCTCGCGCCCCCGCCACCAGCGCCAACGACAGTGAGCAGCAGAGCATGTCCAGTGACGCAGATACTATGTCCCTGACTGACAGCAGCATGTGAGTACTGCATAGGGGTGGGCGATATCTCGATATTTAAAATGTATCGAGAAGGATAACTGACTCCATTACATGGAGATACTTCGGTTTTAAGGTGTCGGAGGAATAGCAGACAGTTGCCTACTGCTGTGAATGCTGGAAGTTGGTGCAAACCAAAGCTCCTAGAACCGCGAACCTTTTCCACCATTTACAGACTCACCATCAGCCGCACATCCTCTGTCACAGAGAGAACATGTATAACAGCGCAACAAGGACAGAGCTGGGTTTTTTGGTGTTTATAGTTTATGCAAATGAGCCATGTGGTGTTAAAACGTAAACAAATGTGCTCATATTTTCCTACTGTTTCTGAAAATTGCGTTGTGACACTGCAATTTCCCCATTGTGGGACAAATAAAGGATTATCTTATCTTACCTTTTATTGCCCAGCCCTAGTACTGCACACAGTACACTCCCCTCTGAATACTGCTGTACTGTATTACTCTGTACTTTTGGCCTGAAGCAGCAGAGTCTATAGTAAACCCTGTGTTTTAACCTGATCTTTTCTGTGTGCAGAGATGGGATTCCTCCGTACAGGTTTCGAAAGCAGCATCGAAAAGAGATGCATGAAAGTGCCAAAGCAAATGGACGTGTTCCCCTACCTCATATACCTGTGAGTCACTCTGTGCGTACGTGCGTGCGTGCATGTACACATTCTATTTTACAAACACTGTTTCAGACCAGCTCTGATCACACTTTGTGGTGTTCCCCTGTGCAGCGCATGTACCGCATGCCAAAGGACATCCACGTGGAGCCAGAGCGCTTTGCAGCCGCCCTCATCAGTAAACTGGAGACAGTGCTCCGAGAGCGTGAGGCTCAGGAGAGGCTGGAGGAGAGGCTCAAGAGAGTACGACTGGTGAGTAGACCAGAGGCCCTCATGTCCTATGGACCATAGGCCGTGTGTGTTTTTCAGATTATTACTTGTAGTAAACGTGCCCAGACTAAAGCCCACTTGTGATGTGTTGCACAGGAAGAAGAGGGTGACGATGCAGACAGCTCCATGACCGCCTCCATGTCTTCTCACAGTATACCACTGTCCCTGCCCCCCACCTTCCCGCCTCTGTACGGAGCCCGGTACTGCGAGACCACCCCTGCCTGTGCCCCCACATACGGGGGGCTGGTGGCCATGGTGGACTCCCACGAGGATGACCCCGAGTCCATCCTGGACGAACACGTGCAGCGGGTCATGAAGACTCCGGGCTGCCAGTCTCCAGGAGCAGCCAACAGCACCTTAGGGGGGCGCCACAGTCCTCCCAAATCCTCCCGCTCCCCCGATGGAGGCACATGCCCTCCCCACTACCCCCCACACCGTGCCCTGCCCGTCTCCGGGGCCAAAGGTAACACTACTGCCTTACTATATGGATGGATTTAGATTTCACATTTTGCTGAAGAGAAATTTAATCTAAATCCATTGTGTGTGATAGGTATGCATCACAAACAGGCATATCACCACAGAGGCAGAGAAGCACAGGAAGAGGCGGGCTCTAGGTCCCAGGCCAACTTCCTGTGGAACGGAGAGGGCGGCAGGAGCAGGAACAATGCAGACGGAGCAGGGGGCAGTAATGTGGAGGGGCTGGGCTACAGGTCAGTGCACCTCCTCCACCAGCTGCATGGGCTTATGGAGACTACAACATGTATCCACCACATCACAGCTCTCAGCTGACACTAAACACCACTAAAGCAATCAGATCATTGTTACGAAGTGCACATTCAAATTACAATCATATTTTTGTTTCTAAAATTCTTTAGAGAAATATTGTGCTCCTCCAGGCATTTGAAATAATGAAAAGCAGTAACACTAAATGAGAACATTGCACTAAAAAGAAAAAAAAATAAGTAAAATTATACAAAATGGACTTTCTATCATGTTTGAGCTTTCTGTGATGTTATAACATGCTCCCACATGACAATTCTCCATAAATATACAAAACATGATAGAAAACTGTACTCTACAACTTGACAAATCTGATACGATGTGCAGTAGTTTCATTAGTGGGATGCACGCTGATGGAGGATTCATCAAAAACAAAAGTGAAACGGCTAATACCCCCACAGAAGTGTAATACCCCCTGTTTAACAAACATATTTGTTGCATGCTTCTTTTCCAATGAGCTGTTATGACTTGTTTTCAAAAGTCCCAGTGGTGTATGTAGCACCCTGACACTGCTCTTGTGCCCCTACAGCAGTAAGGGCAGCACACTATCGAGGCGAGGGGGAAAGAAGCCCGAGGCAGCGGGTAAAGGGGAAGAGTCTGTATGGGCCTCAGATGCCCCAGTGCCTCTGGAGGACATGGAGAGGAACCAGAAGATCCTGCAGTGGATGATGGAGGGAGAGGCGCTCCGGCACAAGAAGAGCTCACATGGGTACGGACCAAGCACCAGATTGGGGTTATATGCTTTAATACATGACATTGAAGTACTATGAACCAGGAGTGGCAAAAAAGCACAAAACTGTTTGGAGAATTTAGTTGGATTCATGTGGGAATTCTTCTCAGTGTTTTCCATTAACAGAAGAGACTATGGTGGTCCCCCATAGTTTAAAATCCATAAACTGATTCATATTAAAACAAATGCCAATGTTTGATTGAGAAACTGCAATTAGAGATTTTTTTCCCCCAAATTGTGCAGCCCTACCTTCTAAATATTTCCCATTTTTACAGTCTAGTTCATTTTAAATAATTTGCAGTGGTTATTCCTCACTTAACTTATACATTCAGAGCATCCTAATTATTCACTGCGATGAGTTTATAAGCACTTTTCACAACTCTCAGAGACTAGAGTGTGCATCATGGTAAACCTAACAACAACGAGCATGCTGACCCGCACTTCCATATTGTTGGACAAAAAACGCTTTATAATTAGATGCAGACAGTACACAGCAGACTTATTTAAACCTCAAGAGCCGCTTATATAATATGTGTATAAGATCAATATATGATCAGTTTTTCCAAATACATGGGAACTCGGGTATGCTCCTGACTGTACACACTTTAAAATGCATATGAAAAGATTATTAAATGTCAAAAAAGAATAAACAATTTCTAATTGTTATCAATAATAGACTTTATTTCTAAAAATTCTTCCAAGAAGCCTTGAGTTAGCATTTTTCTATTATTGTTATTATGTAAAAAATAACTTATGTAATGAATGAACTAGTGCAAAAAGCTCTCATTCTGCCCCTTTACTGATTCTTATTGGTTGTGGGTTAATCAGTATAAAAAAAGATTTGGTTCTTTAAAAAAAAATTAGATCCGAATCCAACCATTCCCATTAAGGAGCTGTTCTCATGAATGGAGCCGACTCATTCACAAGCTTCATCAGACTAAACACAGCCTGGTATTGGCTGCAGTAGCTGACTCGTGTGTTGTGTGCTCTCAGTGGAAGCACCAGTGGGTCCAGGAGGACAGGGACCAGCAGTGAGTCTCCGCGACCGACCTCAGTGGAGCGGCCCGGGGCAGTTCACCCTTGGGTTTCTGCTCAGCTTCGGAACAACCCCTCCTCGGTGTCCCCCGCCATCCCATCTGCCACCAGCCAAGTGCAGCCTTCACATCCATTCATCCAGGACCCAGCCATGCCCCCCAACCCAGCCCCGAACCCCCTCACCCAGCTGGAGGAGGCAAGGAGAAGATTGGAGGAGGAGCGGAGGAAGGCGGCCGTGCAGCAGACCAAGCAGAGGTAAATTAAAGCACAGTGCGCCGAGAGCATTGACCGGCACACATTTATTTCATACATGATGATGATAATGATAATAAATTATTATCGGAAGGTTTAAAATGTTACGATTTCACGTTTATAACATTGTTATAAAGTAAAGGTTCACTATGTAACTTTTCTGGTAGAGGGTCCACCATTTGCTTTTTTCCATGACACCTTGAAAAAAAAGCAGATGTTGGACCCTATTTCGCTATTTACATGGACACAAGCAGGCAACGCTACAAAGTCAAGTTACAATTTAGATTTGTGGAGAGGGCTTTATTTTGTAACATTTTGTAAGTGACTTTTGTACATTTTGGACTGACTTAGTTTGTATGTAAAAAAAAAACAAAAAACAATTTTAGTTAGTTCAGTAGTTTTCTTGTCAGTGCACCTTGGGTCAAAATATAAATGCGACTTTGAGAGCCACATTGACATTCCTTTTGTGTGTGTGTGTAGGCACAAGTCTGCGAAGCGAGTGGAACGCTGCGAGAACATGACGGTGGCCTATTACTTCTGTGGAGAGCCCATCCCCTACAGGACGTCTGTGAAAGGGCGTGTGGTCACTCTGGGACAGTTCAAGGAGCTGCTTACCAAAAAGGGCCACTACAGGTGAGCACGGCCAGCACACACTCAGGCAAATTTATCTATTCTGTTCGGATTACTTCATCTGGCAATTTATTTATTTATTTATTTATTTTTGATTACTTTGCAAAACTTTAGTTTGCAAAGAGAACATGAATGAGATGTACATTTATTACAGATGAAGTTTGAATGTATTTGCAGACACATTTGCATGTTTTCATATTTTATTTTGCTGTGATTCCTTTTCTGTCTGGGTCATAAAAAACACATTTTTCTGTCAGCACATGGCAAATTCTGTTTGCCATGTCCTGTGCAAATTCTGTTGCTCTTATAATGGGGACAACTGAGCTAGGGCTGTCCCTAACGATTATTTTTCTCCCGATTAATCTATCAACTATTTTTTTCGAATAGTCACGATTATTTTTTAAAGTAATGTTTTTTGGGTTGGCGGGTATTACAAACAGGCTTGACACGCTTTTATGAACAGTAAAAAATATTTATTTATTCATTCTCAAACTTAAAAGTTTTGCAGTTTAATCTTCAAGAAATGAAGGCATGCCCAAATAAAAATAAAAGGCAAATCAAATAATTGATAAGAATAAATAACTTTATACACAAATTTCAATTATGTTAGTTAGTAAGAACACTGACTCACATGAGTGCAAACTGAATACAAAGTTTGTATTACAAACAGAACTTGAGTTTTTTTTTCCCCAACAGGGTATATAGACCCAGGTCGTAATGTACGACATAATTATGAGTATTATTATATTATTAGAATAGTATTACTATTTATTTAGACCTGCAGTCGGCACAGACAGTGTTGAATAGCGCAAGGTGCACTGTGCACCGGGGAGGAGAACGGACATGAGACCTCTCTGAATCAGGCGCGCATTCCTCTCACTACACATCTCCCGCTGTTGGCAGGAATATGCGCTCTTCTTTTGTCTTAATTTACTTTTTTACTTTGTATACAAGCTCTTCTACAAACATCCCGACCACTGTCACCCTCAGGTGTTGAATATTCAGTCTATAACGGGCAAATTACGAATCATTGCTTTATCTCCGTGTCGTTGCTATGCACGCCGCCAGCATAGCGACAGGCTATACAAGAAATCAAAGTGCACAGTGCACCTTGCGCTATTCAACACTGTCTGTGCCGACTGCAGGTCTAAATAAATAGTAATACTATTCTAATCAAAGAAAGGGAAACGTAATTACGTTTCCATTTCTTTGATGAAATATTTACCCCGCGTCTCGATCTGAAAAACCTCATTCACTTCCTCAATACATCTCCTACAGAAACAAACACTTAGGCTACGTTCACACTGCAGCCTGAAACGACCCAAATCCGATTTTTTTGCCTCTATGCGACCTGTATCTGATCTTCTAATGACAGTGTGAACGACACAGATCCGATTTTTTCAAATGCGATCCAGGCCACTTGGATATGTGGTCCTAAATCCGATACATATCCGATCTTTTGACATGCGACTGCAGTCTGAACGGCCAGGTCACATTCATCCGACCTGAGTGTGTTTCCTCCAATGAGAGTGGTACAATTAGGCGTTCACAAATGTGCACAAACGTTCTTCTCGTCATGCGAAAATAGTATATAAACTCATATCAGTGAAGTGGCGAAGCACGTAGCAATCCCACCCCTCCTGCCTGTGACTCCGCACCCACATGTTCCTTTCTGCAGATGTTGCTGCCACTGCCCCGCAAAACGCCGTGGCCAAAAACCTCGTCCTTCTCCGTCTCCTCCTTAAATCAAATAAGCTGTACATGTTTTGGCTCCGGTACGAAAGCAACTTTAGGCTACTTCCGTAAACATTGAGCGCGTTCACTGCGTGTGACGTCATCGTGTCCTCCAATGCGCATGCGGGACACTTTTGGGGAGTTTAGCGTTCACACTGGAGATCACATACAATTCGCATTTAACTGGAAATGTGAACGGCCTTGCAAATAAATCCAATTTCACAAAAAAATCGGAATTGAGCATTAAGCCCTGCAGTGTGAACGTAGCCTTAGTTAGACTTACGACTGTCCAGCTTGTTTTCTGTCATCATCCAGCAGCACACCAGGATGTCGCCGCTTCATGTGCTCATGCATAGTTGTGGTGCTGCTATGGTACGCCAACTCCTTCTTGCAAATGCGGCACACGACGAAGTCTTCGTGTGCCTTCTCTTTAAAATATCTCCACACTTTAGATGTCTTTGTCAGTTTATTGGGCTGATCTTCATCATCTTCGGGCACCCTCGGGCGTGCAGCCATTGTTACCGCTTCTGTTCCAGCACATCTACCGCTCGCGCAAATCACTTTTTTTTTTTTTTTTTTTTTTTGCAAATCACGTAAACGACGGTATGTTGCACACGCCGACTTATTTACGTCTTCGACGTAATCGATTACGTCGAATAGTCGGGACAGCCCTGAACTGAGCACAACCACCTAAATATAGAAACATTTAGTCAAAGAGCTCAAGTGTATGCGTTGATGTGCACTTTTCAACTCTGAAAAACATTTAGCAGTATTAAATGCAGTATTAATTCACAATGGAAGACTTCTATCAGATGTGTGTGTATTTATGCTGGGTCCCTGTTAAATAAACTAAATTAATTAACTTGCATTACTATCAGTGGTGGGCCGTGCATTTCAACCTTAGGCCTTCAGTGACGTCCCATACATTAACATCACCTCAATATAGGCTAGTCAAGCAGCACCAAGTATGCATCCACAACTAAGAGTAGGAAACTAAGTTTACAGATACAGTGGTACCTCACCTTACGAATGACCCAACAAACTTTCAATTTCAAGTTACGAAACGCCTTCACGGTAAATTTTGGTCTCTAGATACGAAAGAAAATTCAAGTTACGAAACGCGAAATCTCAAAAATTCAAATAATGCGCGCTCAGCCACACACATTATACGCTTTTCTCAGACTGGATTTAAACTTTTCTCACATTTGTCTCTGTTTAAACACTCAAACTTTCATAGATTTTCAACAAAATTATTAATAGTGAAGTGTGGAGGGAAGGAGGAGGGGGGAGAAGACTGCGCTCTGACACGTGTGCGCAGCATGACCCGGCGCGGGGCTGACAGCAGGTCTAGACCAAGGTCTAAACCTGGACTGGATCAGAACTAAACCAGGACTAAACCAGGACTAAACCAGGACTAAACCAGGACTAAACCAGGACTAAACCAGGACTAAACCAGGACTAAACCAGGACTAAACCAGGACTAAACCAGGACTAGACCAGGTGGATTAAAGCGCCGCGTGCGGGTCTATTTCCTGGTTTCTCACGAGTCACAGCTGAGGCGAGCAGCGAGGAGGAGACCGCAGGGAGGAGGGGACCGCACGCAGTGTGAGCGCATGTGAGCGAGAGCCATGCAAGAGCCGGTGGTCTGGACTAAACCAGGACTAAACCTGGTGTTGTGAGATGTGTCTATATTGTGTCTATAGCTCAGTGCAGAAGAAAGAGAGAGAGTGAGTGAGTGTGTGCGCGCGCCGGGGGCGCTGTATGTATGGCTCCGCGGAGCAGTGAGCCGGGTCGGTCTGGGTGTGTGTCCGCGTGTGCTCTCTCAGGGGAGAGACAGAGACGGCGATCGGGCAAGTAGAGGGTAAAAAGGTGCTACTCCTACAGTGTAGTGAGCTAATAAAGCCCCACTCTGCAGCAAAACCACTCCCTTTTATTTGCATTCTCATCCACCGCAAGCGCACGAGGTCCACAAGGGAGTTAACCCCGGAGGGAACGCTGTCTCCGGCCCTGGAGAAGACGATCTGCCCTGTGCTCCCCAACCACGGTTGGGGGACGAGAACAGGAAAGGTTAACACTGGACTAAACCAGGAGGAGCCGCGCTCACATGCGCTCACACTGCGTGCGGTCCCCTCCTCCCTGCGGTCTCCTCCTCGCTGCTCGCCTCAGCTGTGACTCGTGAGAAACCAGGAAATGGACCCGCACACGGCGCTTTAATCCACCTGGTTTAGTCCAGGTTTAGTCCTGGTCCAGTTCAGGTTTAGACCTTGGTCTAGTCCTGCTGTCAGCTCTGCGCGGGATCATGCTGCGCACACGTGTCCGCGCAGTTTTCTCCCCCCTCCTGCTTCCCCCCACACTTCAATATTGATATGTTTTGCTGAAAATCTATGAAAGTTTGAGTGTTTAAACGAGAGACAAACGTAAGAAAAGTTTAAATCCAGTCTGAGAAACCAATCAGGACGCAGAACACATTGTTACACTATAAAAAAAAGTAACACTATTTTAAAAAAAAACTTGGATCGGGGCCTTGGAACGAATCAGGCTTTTTCCATTGAAATAGCTACTCAACTTACGAATTTTTCACGTTACGAAACCACTTCAGGAACGAATTAATTTCGTAAGGTGAGGTACCACTGTATTGTCAAAAATAAAAAGGTGATTTAAAAATACTAAACAAAATTAGGGATGCAAATTATCGGTTAATTCATTAACTGATAGTTGATTGACCTTATCGGTCGATTAACGATTAACTGATAAGTGGCGTTTTTCACCTGAATTTGAGTGTTTCAATAGGGTCTTTAAGAATATAAGCTATAGTAACATAACACTGAGTCATAAATATATCATAGTATTATTATATTGTATATTCCTCAATTAATTATTCCTTAGTAAAAAGCAGACAAATGTATTGATGCTGAATAACAAAATACAGTAATCCCTCGCTCTATCCACTTTTAGTTTTAGTTTTTTATAGTGTAAAATTTTTTTTATAGAGTAACATTGTGTTCTGTCCTGATTGGCTAAGAGACTAGACCAGGACTGAACGTGGACTGGACCAGGTCTGAACCAGGTCTGGACCTGGACTGGACCGGGACTGGACCGGGACTCGACCGGGTCTAGACCTGGACTAGACCAGGATTAAACCACGCGTGCTGGTTTCGCCGCGCCCCGCGCTCCGAGCCGCAGGCCAGCCGCGCGGGGCTCGGGGCGCGGGCTGCGGCGAAACCGGCACGCATTCCGGGTTAGATCTCGCCTCGCGCGTACACCCGGGGCTGCTAAGCAGTGCCGTTGGCGCCTGCGGTCGGCTGTGAGTCGATCTTGGCGCAGCGCGGTTGCCTTGTTTCATGACCACGCGGGTGCGCATGTCCGCGTGTCCGCGGTTAGCGGTTAATTACAATTAATGCATTTTGATCGACCAACGTCTTAATCGACAATTAACCGTTAATCGATTAATTGTTGACATCCCTAAACAAAATGCCACCAAAATTACGCTGTGTGATCTTAAACAAGTCTGTCTAATAAATTGCGCAATGTCGCCGTTTTATATAAGACACCAACCAGACGATAACAAAACAAACTATTCTTTGAAAATAAAGTTAACAGATCCTTTGCATTTTTGAGAATAGGCTATACAACAGCAAATAACTGAAAATGTTGCAATGACAAGAAGAAATTAAAAATAAAATGCATTTACTCACCAACATAGTTCTCCACAGCGTCTGCTTATTTGAAAATAAAGTCGAGCTTCCTTTCTTTTCTCAAGAACACTTCAGTGGCTCTGTTGTACAGTTTATCTGCGCGTTTCAGGTCCATCAGTAAGTCCTTTTCTATGGACATGGAGGCTAATGCTGAAAGCCGTTTCTGTCCGCTCGTGTTTCTGGCATAAGTTTTAATACACTTTAACGCTGAAAATGACCGCTCGACAGATGCAGTGGACACAGGGATAGTAACAGCCAAACAGGCCAGTGCGTAAAGTTGTCCCAAACTCTGATTTTTGCTCCGAAGAAAATCATGAAGATCAGCTGGACTTCTCCCTTCAAAATCAACCATGGCATACATTACAGTCAGTTCTGTTTTAAGTTGGGGAAGATCAAATAATGATCCGTGGCTCTGTGTTAAGCTGGAGAAGGCTGTTGGTGGAAATTTTTTCCTGTATGTCTGAAAGTGCTGAGGGTCGGGAAGGGAGAGGAACATCAGCCTTTCGTGGTCCTGAACTCGAGTCCGTATCTGGGAAAGAATGTTGTCCAGAATGCTGGTGTGGAGACGTTGGTAGTGTGCGCGCAGGTCGTCTTATGCCGCGCCCTGGACTCCGCGCGCGCTTGGGCCACCTGAGATGTGCACTGTTTCTTCGTATATTTCACTGAATTTGGCCCTTGCTCGCTCAACAAGGGACAAAATTCATTCACCCTTGCCATGCAAAATTGCACATCCAGTGATTTTGTCTGAAGTATTCCAAAAAGCACATCAGCATACTCAAAAATCCTCTTGAATTTCCGTGTTTAATTCAATTAGATATTCTCCAGATTGCCGCTTGTCAGGCCCTAGCAAGTGCTAATCCAATCACCGAACGCGCATGCATCGAGTTCAGCGTAAGACCTTCTAGCTTGCCTTGGTACGCAGAATCGAAATCTGATTGGCTATTGAAACCTGACTGTGCCCATTCACTTACAGTGCACAGGGGCCTGCTCTGTTTATTCTGAAGGTCTCAAGCAAATTTAATTTACCTGACAACACAAGCTAGCTGAAATATAATTGGTTAAAAACTCTACCATAAAAAACACAATTGGAAGCCACTTGACTAAGTGGAAATAATATGACGTAAAGAATACAGAGAATAATTTTGTTTACATATTTATGAAAATAAAATAACATAAATTTACTTTTCTGAGCATGTTTAGGCCAGCAGAGAAGGCCTTGCTGGCCCTGACGGCCCACCACTGATTACTATATTTCTAAGTATATGAAGTATGAGTAATATTCTTCCACTGTCCTTTGTGCTTGTGCAGGTTCTACTTCAAGAAAGTCAGCGATGAGTTTGACTGCGGCGTCGTGTTCGAAGAGGTGAGGGACGACGACGCCATCTTGCCCATCTTTGAGGAGAAGATCATCGGGAAGGTGGAGAAGGTGGACTGAAGCAGGGGGCACTAGAGCCACATGGACGCAGGCAGAACGCACGGACAGGAGTTTGAACCTCAGGAACGCTTGAAGAACGTCGACGGATGGACAGAGCCAAGTGAAAAAAAAAAATAGAAAGGTGACGCAAGTTTTCAAGATGGCGGTTGTATGAATAGAACCAGGTGCCTCCTCCACAGGTCTCTCCGAGGTTCCACTTCCACTACAGCGGACTCAGACGGACAGGATTAGTAGTCTTCCGCAGACCAGTTTTAAAATGCTGCTACATTACCACAAACTCTCGTTAAAAAAAAAAAAAGGTGCTCGCCAGTGTCCTGAAAGTGCTTTTTTTCTCTCCTCCCGCTGGAGGCTTGCTGTCTGGAGGGAGCGAGTGAACGAGGGGGAGGCAGGCAGAGGATGCTGGGAAGTGGAGTTCCTCTGCCCCTCCTGCTCGCTCAAAACGTAGTAGTGGTTTTAACCGCGTAGATGTCACGGCCACACGGAGATGCGATTTCTCTTGTTTACCAAAGCGACATATTTTTCGATGAGACGAGTATTCTAGCTACTTGTTTTGCAATTTATTTCTGTATGTACAAGGCAGGTACTTCTAATGCAGCCCATTTTTTTTGTCATATCTCAGTACAAATGTATTTTGTGTATGTTTCTAAGCTAGTTCGTTTGCCATTTTGAGGACAGCTGAGAACTCTTTTATTATTATTGCATATCTATATCTCGTAATGGAATTACACCAGGCCTTCCTGATGATGATCATGTCCTGGTTTAAGGAGGTTTCACACTACAGCTACCTTAGGCCGCTCCATACCGCTTACCACAAGAATAACAGTGTTTTCCCATTAATACAGCCCTGCATAGTTTAACATAACCTGAACTATATATTGGCATAACAAAATTAGACTTTGTTGCTCATGGCATCATCATACACTTATAAAATAGACTACACTGGTAAAAAATGACTGCTTAAAGGGCCCATATTAATTTTTTTCTGGTCTGTTGTATATGTATAATTGTTTGAGTTGTGTTTTGTTTTAGTCACAAATGTTTAACACAGACCCTGCATATTTAGGGTGAGTTCTCTAACACTTAAAAAGAAAACACACTGTTCCACCTTGTGATCTCATGAGGTAATACAGGAAGTGCTCCACTGTTTTTAAACTCCACACACCTTCACTAGAATAATTTGTATGATTTCAGCCCTGGAATTGCCTATCTGTACTGAACTAAAGGTAAAAGGTAGCTGGTAGCCTTAAAACTACCACTTGATGACATCTTAAGGTGGAAGAGAGCATGTTGAGCTTTGGAGAGGGTTACTCAAACATATGTAAATGAAATAAAACACAACTCCAGGTATGTTTTGAGGAAGTGACAACATTCTAACATGGCTTAAAGTTCAGTTTTTAAGAGTCAAGTCCACGTAATACAGGACCTTTAAAGATTAGGGATTAGATGATGTCATAGGCATTAAGTGGCATTTATACTCTACTAATTGAATGAAATTAAATGATTCAAATACAATGGTGCCACCATAGTCTTGACTAAATCTATGGGAAACACTGAGAATAACCACTTGTATGTTCTCCTCATTTGTCTGACAGACCATCAGGCCTGTGCGTTCCACAGTTTTTATTTTATTGTGCAACGACTTACTCAAATCTACAGTCATCATGTTTGTACAGTGCCTCTGCCAAAAGCGTTAGAGCAAAGCTGATGTGTCCTAAAGTCTCCCCTCTTGTGCTTCAAGCCTCCCCCGGCACAGCTGAGGAGAGTGAATGTACTCTGCCCTCAGCTCGTACACACACACACTCACACTCGCACACACACGCGCACACACACACACACACACACCACCTTTGTGCTGTTTAACTGAATGCGGTGTCACACACACCAGGCCTCTGGAGGAATGTTAGATTATTGATTAGACATTGGAAAACAAGTTAACTCTATTCAGCCCATTATGCCTTTAATAAGCGAAACCATAGTTTTAATGTATTGTTTATTTAAAAAAAAGTAATTTGAATAATCACCAAGCATGTTCTTTTTAACCAATGTTTCCTGATGAGTTGAATATCTATTTTATTTGATTGTTTATCATAAACTTTTATGGCCCTATGATATATTTTATTGGTTTTGTTCGAATGCCCAGGGACAGTTGAATGACATTATTCTCAAGTGTCTTCTGTGAGTTTGTGTGAAACCCAGTGCCTTTCCCATAAGTCTGTATGACCCATGCTTTGACTGTATTTTGATGCAGGTGTATTTAGCTGACTGGCTCTGGTCTAATAGAAGCGCTGCTGTAAATATGTACATTCTCATTTCATACAGAGCTGCACCATGTCCACATGTCACTGTGCTGGTTCCACTTGTACATTTCTTTTCAAAAGGTACTTCATAATAAAGCTGTTGAATCAACATGAATGGCCCTGATTTTTAATCTTCCCTGATGTAAATATGGTGATGGAGTGAAGTGGTGCTGGTGCTCTCTCCAATTCTCAGAACTCTATACATTATAGAAGAGTTCTGAGAATTGGAGAGAGCACCAGAGAAGGTAACGACAGGTCGCATCTCCTGCTTCCTTGTCGTTTCTCAGATTTAGGCCTCGTATGATCCCTAGATGTTGTAATGAATAAAATGGTACAATAACATGGATGTAATATATTTAGAATGATAAATATGGCAAATGGTCACATTTTTATATAACGCTTTTCCATCTTCAAGGCTCGAGGCTTCAAGGCACTTCACATCAAGGAAATCATTCACCCATGCACACACATTCATACGCCAGGGTAAGACACTGGGGCTCAGGTGGGTCAAGGGTCCGCCAACCTTCAGATCAGTGGACAAATATATCAGGTATTGAGGTACTGTCGCCATATGACAAAAAATCATAGATTAAGATTTTACTCTTATAACTGCATTATTCTTTTTCTGTCTGGGAATCAGAGGGTTAAAGGTTTGAGAATGGCTCTCTCCTTGATATATGATATCGTTAATAATAATAGAATGATAAGGAATTATTAGGGTAAATAATGGAAATGTTTCACGCTCATAGAACTATAATAAAACATTATTGATCCATGATCACGCTTACGGCTCTATAATAAAGTGTATTTTTGGATGTTATTATTATTATTATTATTATTATTATTATTATTATTATTATTATTATTATTATTATTATTATTATTATTAGTCCCATGCTCACGCGGGACTGTTTACAAACTGTAGCCCCGCCCCCTCACTCCTCAGACAGGAAACTACGGAAGCCTCTCTACCCAAAGTCGAACACGGCAGCCACAGCTAACAGAGCTAAAAAAATGTGGACATTTTAACGCTTTATATTACTCGTTAAATCTTCTGGAATGTATTCCGATTTTATTAAATAACCTGTATTTTGCGTACCATTTATGAATAACATCCAGAGGCTACAACAGGCCGTTTCTTAGCTCCGTGCGCCCTGTACCGTGTGATGGATGCGCTGGGCGCCCTGGTGGATGAGGTGGCTCTGGAGGGCCTGGACGGGGTCACGCTGCCGTCTCTGTGGCTGCGCCTGGAGGACAGAAAGCCTAAATTCCCGCAGAAGATTGACCACTTCACCAAAGCGTTCCTCTGGATTTCCCTGGTCCACAACCCCGACATCAGCTTCTACGAGCAGCCGCAGGACAGGGACGATGTGGAGCTCTACGACAGGTGAGGAGACGGGAGGACAGGTGTACAGCTGTATGACAGGTGAGGAGACAGGGGAGGACAGGTGAGGAGACAGGGGAGGAGAGGGCAAGTGTGGAGATCTATGACTGGTGAGAGGCCATGAGGGCCAAACAAAATCTAAAGGTTGAGGTTTATTCTCTTCTTGAAATTGAGTTTTCAAGTGAAGAATGTTAGAGCCGGAGGTGCTTGCATAGTGTTCATGGCTCCATTATAGTTTAGTAACAGTTGTATTTAAAATGCTGTAGTGTGAAAAAAAAATCACTATACATTACATTTGTTATCATATTGTGGTCCTTTTTTTCTTGTGTCTATTCCAGGTTCCAGAGCATTGACCCGGACACAGGCATAGAGTTAAAAGGTCATTCGTTTGAAAACAGGAAAGATGTGTACCCTGCACACTTCATCACAGAGCACCCAAATGGGATCCAGGGCTCCTGTGCGTTCTTCACCCAGAGGAGAGACGTCACCAGGCAGATCCGATCAGCCTCCTGCTCCCCTCTGCTCAGCCTGGAGCAGGCCTGGGACAGGTGCCTTTCTCACTACATCATGTAAACATACTGTAGAAAAGCCTGAATTAGTTAGATAGGTACTGAAGTCATGGGTTTGGTGTTACATTCTAGGGCTGCTACTAATGATTATTTTAGGAGTCGATAAGTCAGCAATTCTTTTGCCTGAAACTCATGAATAAGGTACAGAAGAACTCCCCCAAGTCCTGTCCATCTCTTTTATTGAACAATATTTCTTATAGTAGCTAGTTTAAGAATATTGTGCTTGTGTCTCCTCTATATTTATAAACTATGACACCCATGGATAGCTGCAGTTCATGTGAGGAGCAGATTTTTTTTTTCCATTTGTACCAAAATGACCACATGTTGCTTCCAATTCCTACGTGTATCACTGATTAAGTAGTACAAGTGTGTACGTTTCAGTGGAGGTGAAAATCAGAGCAATGACGTCTTTTATTGAACAATATTTCTAATAGTAGCTAGTTTAAGAATATTGTGCTTGTGTCTCCTCTATATTTATAAACTATAGTAGTACAAGTGTGTACGTTTCAGTGGAGGTGAAAATCAGAGCAATGACGTCTTGAATACAGAAGAATAAATATGACTCTAACATGCATGGAACACTGTGAATAGCACTTCAGAGGTTCAATGAGATGGAAAGAAAAGTTTCTAAAACTCTAAAAAGTTTATTTTGTGGAATAGGAAGGGCATCTAGTGTAAAAATCTGTAAATGTGCAGACACCTGACAAAAACAGCCGTGGGGATCAGTGCTATGAATATGCATTCTACTGAAGTGTTGCTCCCACTCTGTGTGCTGTGTGTGCTGCTCAGGTTTGGCAGGAGGCTGGTGGTGGTGGCGTCTCAGAAGGTGCGTTTCCGGGCTCTGATTGGGACAGAGAGTGACCCGGAGCTGAAGCTGTCTGATGAGTCGTACTGTGTGCTGGAGCGGGTGGGACGCTCCCGCTGGCAGGGGGAGCTGCAGAGAGACCTCAGTAATGGACCCTTCAAGTAAGAGCTTAGATTTATCACTTTTTTCAACAGCTTTGCATTCACGTTTTTAGATGATGCACTTTTTGAAAATCTTTCAATCTTACAGGGAATGTAAATGATGTTTTTTTCATGTAATAAAATAAAAATGCTCTTGCTCCAGTACATATATATTGTAAAAACAGCTTTTAGGTTCAAAATGAGACCTTTGTGTACTGTCTACAAATTATTATAATACAGTATATAATAATGGAGACAAGCAGGAGGAGACCTTCCTCTAGGCCAAATAAGAGTCAGGTTTGCGGAAATGCAAGTAAGCTCTCAGTAAGGACACATACACTGCGTTCCAAATTATTATGCAAATTGTGTTTAAGTGTCATAAAGGTCAAATGTTTAGTTTTCCAGTGAAACTCATGGATGGTCTTGTGTCTCAGTGAAATCATCTCACACACCTGTGCCAATGAGTTTGCCTGGTGCTTCCAATTAAAGGAAGAACGATTTAAGAAGGACATTTTTTCAAGCACCATTTTCAAGCAATATGGGAAAGAAAAAGGATCTCTCTAGTGCTGAAAAGCGAGAAATAGTTGAATACCTTGGACTAAACGGGACTAAACCAAGTCTAAACCGGGATTAAACCGGGTCTAAACCAGGAGTAAACCAGGTCTGAACCAGGACTAAACCAGGTCTGAACCAGGACTAAACTAGGTCTGAACCAGGACTAAGGTGTGTGTGCATGTGTGTATGTGTGTGATAACATTATCCTGTGTATTATTGAATTATTGAATGATTATATGGACTTTTTGTTATAAAAGTATTTCCATTTTAACAAATTACCTTCTAATTCTGACCTGCCCTGAAACACCACAGTGATGTCAGTGATGGGGAAGGGCTTATCTTAATGTCAGTCAAATGAGTTCCTTTCTGTTCCACAAGCAGATCTTTAACGTGGAATTTCTCAGATTGTTGTCTTCACAATGTGCTGCTTTCAAATGGCCACAAATTCTTCAAATGTTCTCAGATTTCCATGTGTAAGGCATCGTTGGAAAGCTTAGAATCTACACTTTCAGAATCCGAGAATAACTCAAAATGCCTCTAGGCACCCTTCTCACCCTTCTTACCCTTCTCACCTTTCTCACCTTTTTCACCCCTGACCTGTTTTCATGCCTGTTCAATGGATGCAAGGATTGTGAAGCTCCTATCAAATAAGGAGTCCTATGTTCAAATGTAACTTGACCTGTTAATATTTTTGGATTGAAATAACTTTTGATTTCAGTAATATGCTAATGCTTCTAATTGAAAAATAAACAAATGGCCATTTTCAGTTCATTACAACAGTAACATGGTTTGAATCTTTGTTGTGCATAATAATTTGGAACAGTGCGTTTTATTTTATTTTTATTTTTGAAAAAAAAATAAATACTGTTATCATTGAGAGGTTTATTCAATAACATTCGAATACTACTCTAAAGGTTGATGACTTGAAAATTATGACTATCATTTATATTGACAATTTGGCAAAATCAGAGTAAAATATCATTTGCATAAATTGGAACGCAGTGTATGTTTGTATGTTTTTTCAGTGCAATTAACACATTCATAAAGAAAAAACTTGTAGACTACATAAACATTAAAAAAAAACATCAAGATCCTCTTACACCTGTCTCCTGCTTTCCATATTGTTTCAGATATTCATAGTGAGTTGTAGATATTCTGATGGTTTTGCTTGTGTTTGTATAGTGTGCCTTGAGTACCAAACATATGGTAGAGTGGTGGGGTTTGGTTAAAGAGCTGCTCCTGTGTTGTGTCGTCCAGGATCGAGGCGCGTAGGATCCACTACCTGAGGAAGTCCTTGGTGCAGCACAGCCTGGTGACGGTGCAGTCCCACGTGTGCCGTCTGAACTCAGGCAGTCAGCAGCACTCCTGTTTGCTGCTGCTGCGCCGTTTCCACGTCACCAGGTTTGTTCACATAGCCAGCAGCAGCACAAACACCAGCCCCAGCACTCATTTCTATTAGTGACTAGACCTAAGAACTCACTGTATTACAACAAAAAATTAACAATATTTATTTTAGCTGCCCCCATCTGTATTAAAAATCCTATATGATGCAGAATGGACTTTTATGAACCTTGTTAAAATGCTGTTATCTCATCAAAAACGTTCCTGGAGTTGTGTTTTGTTTCATTCACACATTTTGTTTCAGTAAACCCTGGTTTGTCTACATCTCCAAAACTCAAAATGCTCCCGGAATGTCATGTAGTGGTAGGTTTCACGTTAACAGCTACATTTTAACTTTTTGTTCAGTAGAGATTGGCAATTCCAGGCCTGAAATCAACCAGATGGCTCTTGTGAAGGTGTACGGAGTTTAAAAACACAGTGGAGCACTTCCTGTATTACCACAACATCATGATGTTTTCTGTTTGCGAGAAGAACTCATTCGAAATATGCAGAGTTTAAAAATGTGTGAATGAAATGGCACAAATCCAGGTATATTTTTGATGAGGACACAACAGAAAACGGTGTCATATGGGCTCTTAAATATTACTGGTCTAGAGAAAGTTGTGATGTCACCTGAAACCAAGACATTTTGAAATGTGTGCAGTGCTATAAAAACAATAAATGATAATATTGAAAGTGCTTTATACTGCTGACACAAAAATTCAAAAATTGGTTTTAATCCCAGTAAACCTTTTTTTCCCAAATGAGCAGGTGAAAGTGTAATACACAGCTCCAGTTACTGTGTTGAAGTTGAACTTGAAATACATGTGCTGTTTGTCCTGCTGTTTACCCGTAGTCTGCTCAAAATGAACTCCTTTATCTGTTGTCTTTCTCCTGACCTGATCTGAGCAGGAGGAGTAAATATGACATCCTGATGGAGCGGGTGTCCAACATCCTGGAAGCGTCTCCTGGGCAGCGCTGCACTCAGATGGCCCTCCGTGAGTACCTGGTGAGTTCCTCCACACAGCTCCTCCGCACAGCTCCTCCGCACAGCTCCTCCGCACAGCTCTACCACACAGCTCTACCACACAGCTCCTCTGCACAGCTCCTCCGCACAGCTCCTCCGCACAGTTCCTCCACACAGCTCTACCACACAGCTCCGCACAGTTCCTCCACACAGCTCTACCACACAGCTCCAAGCAGTTCCTCCACACAGCTCCACCACAGAGCTCCTCCAAAAAGCTCTTCCACACAGCTCCAAACAGTTCCTCCACACAGCTCTACCACACAGCTCCTCCGCACAGCTCCTCCGCACAGCTCCTCCGCACAGCTCCTCCGCACAGCTCCTCCGCACAGCTCCTCCGCACAGCTCCTCCGCACAGTTCCTCCACACAGCTCTACCACACAGCTCCAAGCAGTTCCTCCACACAGCTCCACCACACAGCTCCTCCAAAAAGCTCTTCCACACAGCTCCAAACAGTTCCTCCACACAGCTCCACCACGCAGCTCCTCCAAAAAGCTCCTCCACACAGCTCCTCCACACAGCTCCAAAAAGCTCCTCCACACAGCTCCTCCATACAGCTCCACCACACAGCTCCACCACACAGCTCCACCACACAGTTCCTCAACACAGCTCCTCCACACAGCTCCTCCACACATCACCAAACAGCTCCACAAAGCTCCTCCACACACCTCCTCCACACAGCTCCTCCACACATCTCCACCAAACAGCTCCACAAAGCTCCTCCACACACCTCCTCCATACAGCTCCTCCAAAAAGCTCCTCCACACAGCTTTAGATTGATCATGCCATGTCACGTTGTGCTTGTGTGTAGAATGTGGATGACCACCGTTTTAAGAAGATCTTCCAGTATATGAGGGCCTCCAAACTGGTGGAGCTGTTCACCATGCCCTTGCAGGACCTGGACCCAGAGTCTGGAGTGTGCCTCAACAAGAGAGGTATGACATCAGCCGTACCACAGAAGTAACCTTCTGCCTGTGGTGGAACACAATATAGTGAATACAATGTCTGAAGAATTAAAAAAATGGAAAAAAAAAAGGGCTGATTAAAGTTCAAAGGGCCCATATTCCACTATTTTCTCTTTGTTCTAATGTAGTTTCCTCGTCACAAACAGACCTGGACTTGTGTTTTGTTTCATTCACACATTTTTAATACACAAACTCTTCAGATTTAGACTGAGCTCTCAAAGCACTGCTCCATCTTGTGATAAGATAAGACTTGTCACATTAGCTCCAGGCAGTTTAGTGCAAAGAAAGTTTGAACAAAAAAGTGCATGCAGACAAGATAAGTAATAATAATAAAATAAGTAAATAAGAGGAATATAGAAAAAATTGCACATTTAGACTATTAGGGCATGAAGGATCTGCGGTAGCGCTCCTTCTTGCACTGGTGGTCCCTCAGTCGGCTGCTGAAGGAGCTGCTCAGCTCCTCTACAGTCCGGTGCAGAGGGTGAGAGGTGTCGTCCATGATGGACGTGAATTTGGCCAGTACCCTCCTCTCAGCCACCTCCTCTACAGAGTCCAGAGGACAGCCCAGGACAGAGCTGGCCCTCCTGACCAGCTTATTAAGTCTCTTCCTGTCCTGTTCTGTGCTGCTCGGGGCCCAGCAGACGACAGCGTAGAGGAGAGCAGAGGCCACCACAGAGTCATAAAAAGTCTTGAGCAGAGGCCTGCACACTCCAAAAGACCTCAGTCTCCTCAGGAGGTGGAGGCGACTTTGGCCCTTCTTGTACAGGGCGTCGGTGTTGTGGGACCAGTCCAGTTTATTGTTGAGGTGAACACCCAGGTACTTGAAACTGTCCACAGTCTCTATGTCCTGCCCCTGGATGTTCACCGGTGAGTGAGGTAGTGGTCTCCTCCTGAAGTCGATCACCAGCTCCTTTGTCTTACTGGTGTTAAAGCTCAGGTGGTTGCGCCCACACCAGTCCACAAAGTCACTGATGACCGAGCGGTACTCCAGCTCGTTCCCCTCAGACACACAGCCCACAATGGCCGAGTCGTCAGAGAACTTCTGGAGATGGCAGCTGTCCGTGTTGTATGTGAAGTCCGAGGTGTAGATGGTGAAGAGGAAGGGTGAGAGGACAGTTCCCTGGGGGACCCCAGTGCTGCAGACTACCACCTCTGACTCACAGCCGCACAGCCGCACGTACTGTGGACAGTCAGTGAGGTAGTCACTGGTCCAGACAGTGAGATGTCTATCAACTCCCGCATCCACCAGTTTCAACAGCTTCTGATGTCACATGGCAATACAAGAAGTGCTCCACAGTGTTTTTAAACTCCATGCACTTTCACTAGAATCGTTGGTATCATTTCAGCCCTTGAACTGCCAATCTCTTTGAGCTTGGGAGATGTAGACAGACTAATAATGCAGGATCACTCAAACATGTGTGAATGAAACAAAACACAACTCCGGGTATGTTTTTGAGGAGGCAACAACATTATAAAATGACTTAAAGCTCACAAGAGTCAATTTTGTGTAATATAGGACCATTAAATACATTGATCTGAATTCAAAGTTCAACTTTGAAAATCAGCTTTATTGTCAATTCTGCCATATGTGTTCAACATACAGTGAATCAAAATTTAATTTCTCTCTGGCCAAGTAGTGCAAAAAGACAGTGTACAAAATACAATGTAAAGACAAAACAAAATATATACAAAATATAAAGACGAAACAAAAAATTTCTAAGACAAAAATCTAAACTGGAAGATCCAGCAGTGAAATGTGCAGTCATGTGAAATAGAATGTGCATTGAAAGAAAAGATAAAAATAAATGTGCATCAGTAGTAATTCCGGACAATAACAGTAGTAAACACCAGTACAACAGTAGTAAATTCCTGTAATAAATGTGTAAATGTGTGTAAACAGTGGTCCTTAGCAGCAGTTGTCTAGAGCGATATGTCTTTGTATGGAATACAGGTTATGCAAATATGCAGAGCATCCAACAGTGCTGGACGCTCTGCGGGTGAGGCGGGTGTTAAAAATGTCCAGGAGGGAGGGGAGAGAGACACCAGTGATCCTCCCAGCTGCATTCACTATGCGCTGCAGAGCTTTCCTGTTCTGTTCAGCTCCCGTACCACACAGTGATGCAGCTGGTCAGAACGCTCTCTATGGTGCCTCGGTAGAAGGTGGTCATGATGGGTGGGGGGGCTCAAGCTCTTCTCAGTTTGTGGAGGAAATAGAGGCACTTCTGAGCCCTCTTTGCCAGTGATGCAGTGTTCACTGTCCAGGAGAGGTCCTCACTGAGGCACAGCACCGTTGATGGTCAGTGGGGGGTGCTGGGTGGAGCCTCTCCGGAAGTCTATAACAATCTCCTTGGTCTTTTCAACATTCAGAAGGACATTATTATTGTATTCTCTATATTCACCATAATACAAAAAGTATATACACTATATTGCCAAAGTATTCATCTGCCTTGACTGGCATATAAACATTAAGTGACATCATAATAAAAGGAGAAGTTCAATTTGTCAACTGGACAAAGTATGTTTGGTTGAAGTATGTTTGGTTTCAACCAAACATACTTTGTCCAGTTGACAAATTGAACTTCTCCTTTTATCATGGATTCTACCTGGACGACTGAGGGACTTTTCACGCATATTAAGTGACATCCCATTCTTAATCCAAAGGATTTGATATGATGTCAGTCCACTCTTTGCAGCTAGTTTCAGCTCTTCTGGGAGCTCTTCTCCACAAGGTTTAGGAGTGTGTTTATGTGATTGCCAGATGGAGAAGCACGATTTGTCACTCCAGAGAACGTATTTTCACTGCTTTAGAGTCCAGTGGCGGCTCTTTACACCACCACAACGCTTTGCATTGCACTTGGTTATGTATGGCTTGGATGCAGCTGCTCGGCCATGGAAACCCATTCCCTGAAGTTCTACACACTGTTCTTGAGCTAATCTGAAGACCACATGAAGTTTGGAGGTCAGTAGCGACTGACTCTGCAGAAAGTTGGCGACCTCTGCGCACTATACGCTGCAGCATCTGCTGACCCCACCCTGTCAGTATACATGGGCTACCATGTATACTGACAGCCACAACATCAACTTGTGGCTGAGTTGATGTTGTTCCCAATCGCTTCCACTTTGTTATAATTCCACTGACAGTTGACTGTGGAATATTTAGGAGTGAGAAAATGTCACGACTGGATTTGTTGCATAGGTGGCATCCAATCACAGTACCACACTGGAATTCACTGAGTGATCCATTCTTTCACAAATGTTTGTAGAAACAGTCTGCAGGCCCAAGTGCTTGATTTTATGCACATGTGGCCATGGAAGTGACTGAACACCTGACTTCGAATATTTGAATACTTTTGGCAATATAGTGTATGTTTAATACCAAGTTATTGCTCATCTTATTTCAAACTATGGAGCGACTAGAGTGGGCCACTGTAGTTTCCTCTCTTCGTGGTAAACGGTCCTCCTTATTTCTTTATTTTTGTATGTGTTTCTTTACACATTATTTATTACAAACCTCATCTGAATGAGTGCTATATTATTGTAGCCATATGTCAGTACTACTGAATTTTAACTTTATGAAATTGCATTTCTCAGAGTAATTCTCAGAAACTATACTTTTACTTCTGCTTGAGCAATGTAAAGTACTTAACCTTCAGTTATTCTTCTCACAGCAAATATGTTTGCAAGTGAGTTACAACTTCTTGGGCCACTACTTGACCAAGTAGTATTACTCAAGGAAATATACCAGTATATTTCCTTGAGTAATACTATTTTCAAGTATTGGTACTTTTACTTGTGTATATCTTTTAGCTACTGGACCACCCAACTGATGAAGAAATCTGGTGAATAAATGTGTACTGTAAATGTGTTTTTAGGGAACAAGGTGCAGGTGCGCTGCATTAAGCTGCTGAAGCCCTTCTCTATGAAGAATGTTCCAGATGAGGATGAGGACGAGGAAGAGGAGGGGATACATATACGTCCTGAGGGGCGCATCATGGAGAGGGATGTGCTGTCCCAGGCCTACAGCATGGGTAACTCTATCCATTTATTTAATTTATAAGTTACCATATGTTTCTTCACTTGCACTAGCTTCTTAACTTTCTTATGGGCAGCATTATTACCATGTACCAAGAAACATACTTTTACAGTAGTACTCTTTGATATAAAACATTTCATTATACTGGGGTATATGAAGTCGTCACTTTTCTGGTTAAGGGCCTATCATCTGCTTGTCTCCATGGGGAAGTTATTGGTTTGTCTAATTTGTGCTCCTAGGGGATCAATAATAGATTTACCTGGAATGCAAAATATTCACCAATAATTGGATATATGCAGGATAAGAATGCCACCAAATACTTTTTATTGAATTGACTTGATTGTGTGAATCATAACTAGCACTGCACTAATCAGGGATGAAAAATTTGGCAGATTTCTGCTTTTTTGTCAGCCGCCTGGGTCATTTTTTATATCAGTGCAAATCCGTTGAGAAAAATCTTGGATGAATATATATATGTATAGTTGTTAGGGTTGCCAACTGTCCCTTGAAAAACGGAATCGTCCCGTATTCAGAAAAAAAAGTACGCGTCCTGTATTGAGCTGAAAAGGGACGCACTTTGTCCCGTATTACCATGTGAATCAAAAATAGTGTGTAAAACAGGGGTGCCCAATACATTGATCGTGATCTACCAGTCGATCGCCAAGGTAGTGTGGGTAGATCATATTGTTGTAGTACTGGACACCGGTATTGGTCTCGAGATGATTGCGATCATATTTCATTACGGCCGCTGCCTTTAGCAATAAACTTTTACCGGTGTGCGGGAACGCTCAGGGCTTCTCACTGCAGCCTGTGCGCTCAAGCCCGTGGACGCCATGTGTGCCAGCAGTGCATGCAAATTGTCCGCTACAGCGTGTACGTTTGCGTCCCAGCGTGTATCACAGAGCAGGTTAACCTTTATAAAACATCCTACCTGTCCTTCAGCCTCATGTCAGTGCCGCTCCTCACCTTCTCGCTCCTCCCTGCTCATAGGGCACACAGGCTCCTCCTCAATGCGCTCTGATTAGAAGTGCAAGACTAAGTGCAAAGCAAAAACTAATCTAAATTTATGTTACAGTGTTCAGACAGAGCAGGTCTACAGCGCAGACCTACAGCACAGAGCAGGTTTACAGCACAGAGCAGGTCTACAGCACAGACCTACAGCACAGAGCAGACCTACAGCACAGAGCAGACCTACAGCACAGAGCAGGTCTACAGCGCAGACCTACAGCACAGAGCAGGTTTACAGCACAGAGCAGGTTTACAGCACAGAGCAGGTCTACAGAGCAGACCTACAGCACAGAGCAGACCTACAGCACAGAGCAGGTTTACAGAGCAGACCTACAGCACAGAGCAGACCTACAGCACAGAGCAGACCTACAGCACAGAGCAGGTCTACAGCGCAGACCTACAGCACAGAGCAGGTTTACAGCACAGAGCAGGTTTACAGCACAGAGCAGGTCTACAGAGCAGACCTACAGCACAGAGCAGACCTACAGCACAGAGCAGGTTTACAGAGCAGACCTACAGCACAGAGCAGACCTACAGCACAGAGCAGGTCTACAGAGCAGACCTACAGCACAGAGCAGACCTACAGCACAGAGCAGGTTTACAGCACAGAGCAGGTCTACAGCACAGACCTACAGCACAGAGCAGACCTACAGCACAGAGCAGGTCTACAGCACAGAGCAGACCTACAGCACAGAGCAGGTCTACAGCACAGAGCAGACCTACAGCACAGAGCAGGTCTACAGCGCAGACCTACAGCACAGAGCAGACCTACAGCACAGAGCAGGTCTACCTCTACGTGGTTGAATTTTGCCTAATAAAAGTGCACAAATGCATCTGTTTGTCACATGCATTTGGTAAATGTGCAGAGGTAAATACCACTGCAAAACCAGTAAGAGAATGTGACTCCAGGTAGGAAGTTGAAAAAACAGGTTAATTTTTTTTTTTTTTTTAATTAAATCAAAGGGGTCCTCAAACTGTGGGTGAGGGTCCAAAAACAGGGCACAGAGTGTTTAAGTGCAGTACAGTTTGCATGGCTTATTTTAAGATTAAAATTAACATTTATCAGATCAAATGGAGATAGATTTATGAAAACTTATTTATGTGAGTCAGCTTTATTCATTGTAAATTTACTATATACATACACTTGTGTATGTACCAGGTATGTGTATGTCACCACTAGTACATGTGAATAAAATGTGGTTTGTGCTTTGATTTACAGATTTACTTTATTGCAAACATATTTATTTGTAAAATTTTGTGAGAAGGTAGTGCAAAGTGGGATCATCAAGAGGGAAAGGGAATTTTTCCCTCCAAAATGGGTGGTTGACATTTTAGTTTTTATTGGCTGGAATGACCCCAGATTCCATCTCAGAGCATCTAGAGTTTCCAGGGGAGCATGCCCTCAGACCTCCCTAGTTTTTCAGTGACTTTCAGCTTTTTTCATTACTGGTCACTTTCATCCCTCACTAATGCACTAAACTAATACAATGTGTTGTGTCTTCACTGGTTTAGTGGTGATAAGTGGGACCAAGGGCCTGACCTGTGTGGGCATCGGGGCCAAAATGAACGTGGGCAAATTGGAGAGGAGGATGATCTGCAGACAGCTGGAGAGGGAGGGAGTCATCAAGGTGAGACATCTGTAGCTCTCAAACACTGAGGAGCTGTGTGCCCAATCAGGTACTGTTAAAGTCTAGAGAGATCATCGCATGGTGATCCATAGTAAGCCATGTTGTGACTGTAAAATGTTACTCCAGAACTTATGCAAAGAAATAAGGAGCTGGACCTTTGAAGTAAAATTATTTTCAAGACTAGGATTATGACCAGTATTTTCAATTTAATTTTATTTATTTATTTATTTGTATTAGGACAATGCATATTCATCAACATGACAACAAACAGCATCAATGTAAATATGCCAGAATTAGCTCAATAGCTACTTTACATCCGTTGTCCTAAGGCAGGTCAGAACAGAAGAATATTTAGAGAAACACGTAAAAGAAACAGAAGCGCACATAGACATGACGGCAAGTTCACCACAGACTGTCCTTTGAGTTTAAAAGGCCCAGAGAAAAAGAAAATCTACCTGTGAGAGCATGTTTGATTATTTTTCAACCAATGTTTCAGAGTGTTCTTGAAGGTTGAGAAGGACCCACAGTTCCTGACATGAGCAGGTCATGAGTTGCATGACTGTGATCCTCTGATAGACGTCACCATTTGGCCAAATTTGGTCCTGCGTCTCTGTACGTTACAGTCTCCTCTGGTCAGTGCTCTCGTGTTTGTAGTTTTTTACATATAAAATCCATTAATGGTGGGGGAGCAAGACCATTTAAAACTTTAAAACAAGGCAAGCATCCATAAATACCTGATAACTTGTAAGATATTACAATAGTGACGCTGTAGAGGCTTTTTGTCAAGTGTTTTCAGTGTTTTTTTGAAGAGGGACTTTAGGAACTTCAGGATGGTCTCAGATGTTTGAGACCACGTGGTACAGCAGTAAGATGTGGCTGAAGATCATGGCTTTGCTGATTCTGTCGTCAGATAAGGTCTTATGTTTGAAGTTTGACAGATTTAATTGAATTATATGTGAATTTTTTTTTTACATGCTGTTTAAAATTTAGATTAGAGTCAAAAACTACCCCAAGGTATTTAAACCGTTCAACCACATCTAGTCTCTCCCCATTGACCAACACAAATGATTGCGCTTCCACAACTCACAAGATGGCTGCCGCAACTGTCACGGCAACAGAACCCAAGCCGTTTCCCAATTCAGAGAGTGCACGGTTCGGAGCGTGGTCTCAGCCTGCAGTCGAGGCGGTGCATACTCGCTCAGCCCTGAGTGCAGTCCGTGGACCGCATGGCCGTCTGCGAAATGGAACAGGTCCCACCTCAGCTCAATGAGCCGGGTGGTCTGCTCCTTGTTCCCTAAAGACAAAAATATTATTCTATTGCGACTAGTAATACTTGGAATTGGGACATGGTTATACTGGAGAATATCCAGCATTACAACAGCAAAGGAAATAGAGAAGTGTAAGGGGAAAAGCATGTGAACGGTAATACAGGTGCCGTGATCTATGCCGTTACGGCTACCGTCACACATGTTTAGTGTAGTTTATGACGAGTTTCATGTAGCATAGTTGTAGGTGAGGTGAACCAGTACACACATTTTGTAGTGAAGTTGCAACTGTCACATGGCGATGTTGCTGGCGAGTCCATCTTTGTAGTCATATATCCTGCCGCGCTGTGCATGCTGGGGCTTTTGAGTGTGCAAAGCGTGCATGTTTGCACACTTGGTCCACGCCCCGATTTTCATGGAAATGACTGCGCTGTTCGGACCGCGTCTTAACTGTGCATGGGACAAAAACCGAATGGAACGGCGGTTGTCGCACCGGATATGACGCACATCCCCCTCCAAGCACGCTCCGAACCGTGCACTCACTGAATTGGGAAACGGCTCGTCTCTTAAGCCTTTATTATAAATCATTATGTGTGCCAGTGTGAAGACCAAAGCTCACAGCTCTCTCTCTCTCTCTCTCTGTCTCTCTCTCTCTCTCTCTCCCCCCTTTTCTTTTTCTTTCTTTCTTTCTCTTTCTCTCTTTCTTTCTTTCTTTCTTTCTTATCCTTCCTTCCTTCCTTCTCATCCTTCTGCAGGGCTTCATGGAGGACATGGGTCGACAGAGGACCACCAAGTATCTAAGCCACAAGTATGTACTCCAACTCCAGCAAACATCTTTTCAACATTAATGAAGGATTGCATTCCCCCTGTGCTGTTTGCTCTATAATATAAAATGGTCAAAATAAGATAAAAGCACCTTTCCAACTCATCTGACTTTCATAATTATAGCTGTTTTTATGATAGACATGTATGAGTGGCTGTTATGACCTATATCAGTATATTATTCATAATGAATGAATAATACTAGTGAGTAAAACTAATCCACCCTATAAATTATTCTGTACCACACCATCGATACCCTCCCTTATCCATGTGCAAAGAGTGATGTGATATATATTGTATTCCTTGCTTTCTGATGTGAGGTGGGCTAAACAATAATGGAAAACATTTATTTTTTCTGTCTTGGAATCAGATTTGCAATGTATATGTTTAATAGTAGGATTTACTTTTAAGGTCCCATGGCATGAAATTTTCACTTTCTGAGGTTTTTGAACATTAATGTGAGCTCCCCTACCCTGTTTAGGGCCCCCTCCCCCCCCATGGCTAAAAGTTGCGAAATGTGTAAACTGAGCATTTGCGATCCTTTTCTGCGTTTGAAAAAAAGACAGCCCAAACGGGCGAGTCTGAACAAGGGAAATTTCTGACGTCACACTTGGGGAAAAATGCAAATGCAGTTCCACCCCACCCCCCCCACCCCCCTTCCCCGTCTGGATGTCTACCCACCGTCTCTGGAATTCATGCCCAGAGAGTTTGGACAGCAATCGAGCTACAGAATGCAAGATGCGTTTTTTTATTTGCCTGGAGGCACGTGAGAGTGTTTCCAGGCTCGGATGTCCTTTATCCGAGCCTCTGGACCTCTGAAACAGCAGTGGTTTAATTTTATTTTCTGTGGAAATGTGTTTATTTTTCAATGGAAATCATCTCATACCTTCCTCCGCGCAAAAACGCGGAAGTGGAGCCAGCGCACATCGCACCGCTGAAGAGAAAAGAGCAGAGAGTTTGGCCACACCCCCACCCGCTGCACTGGCCTGTCTTTGTCCTCCTCATTTGCATTCAAGCAACAACGCCCAGAATAAAGTGTTTCAGAGACATATTTATGACTCTGACTGTCTTCATGAGGCTTTCTCATGCACTGAGTCTTGATTTTGAAGAGGGATTCATTTACAGTATTAGGGAACCATTAAGGCGCCATATAAAAGCATCAAGAAGTACCATGTCATGGGATCTTTAAAGGTCCCATGTTACACTGTTTTCTGATCTATGTTCTAATGTTGTTTCCTCATCACAAACAAACCTGAAGTTGTGTTTTGTTTCATTCACACATGTTTAACAAAATCAGGAAACCGACTTGTGTCATGTTTTAATACAGGAAGTGCTCCACTGTGGTTTTAAACTCTGTACACCTTCACTAGAATCATTTGGATGATCTATTTTCGCTCTTTACTGAACAAAAGGTAAAACGTCGCTGTCAACATGAAAGGTGGAACATTTTGAGCTTTGGAGATGTAGACAGACTAATAATAAAATTAATAAAAATAATAAATTACTCATACATGTGTGAATGAAATGAAACACAACTCCAGCTAACATTCTAACATGGCTTAACAAGAGTCAACTTATGTAGGACTTTTAAAGTTCACATTTGAGAGCATCTGAAATCTGAACTGCTTATCTAATCCAAGAATCCAGGATTCAGATAGTGATTGTGATTAGGTTGTGATATATCCTGCAGCCTTAACGTGTAGTTAGTTGTTCCATCATTCAGACTTGAGCAGTTTTCTGATGATGATCTTGTCCTTGTGTCTCAGGTGTGTGGAAGTCAGCGATAAACTGCATCAGTTTGTTAAAGAGCATGAACGCAGCCAGCTCCTGTGCTCTAGCCGTGCCCCGGACTCCCCCAAGCCCCTCTCCACCACCAAGACCCTGTCCAACATCGACATGTGCCGGACCCCTGTGCCTAGCAAGCACAAGGTGCGCTCTCGCGCTGGCACCAAGAGTAAGGGCCAGAGAGAGGAGGAGGAGAGGCCCCCAGACACCATAGAGGAGCAGGGGGAGGAGCTAGAGGCCTGTGAGGAGCCTGCTCCAGGTACCCCACAGTGAGAACAGAGGCCATTTTAAAGAGGGGGTTTAGGAGTATTGTATTAAAATTAAAAGCATCCTTTTAGGTTAAAAACACGAGTGACAGTATCAATCATTCTCCATGGCTGAGTAATCTAGAAAAAAATAGCATTTTTATAACATATAGTTTAGGGGCAGTTTGGGAAAAGTTACACAGTGCACCTATAGAGTGCACTTTTCTAGAGGTTCGACAGCCACCCTCTTGTCTCCATGGAAATATTCTTACAGGGATGTTCTATTGTACGACATTAAATTTGTCTATCTTGCTTTTTTCTGTCACTGTGGGGACAAGCACAAGAAAAGTTAAATAGTGTTTACTCTTTTTAAACTGTGTATTCCCAGAGCCCCTGATGGCAGCAAAGGAAGACCCCCCCTCAACTCCTCCTCAGGCTGAAGGAGCCAAAGACACGGCTCATGTGAATGTAGTAACAGATGTGCAGCCTCCTCTGGTGTGTGTCTCAGCCCTACTGTATGTACTCCTCTAGTGTAGCCAGCATGACAACAATGAAACACTCTCCTCTTTCCTCTCTCTGCTGTCCTCTCTTTGTGATCTCTGCAGCCCCCCTCAAGGAACCACGAGACCTGTCGTCTTCTCAGGAGGAAGAACCTCATTGTGGAGGCCATCCAGGATCTCAAGATCTTTGAAGGACTTTTCCCGTGGGTACAGATTCTGTACTATGAAGAAGCTGGGCTATGAAGAAGCAGGGCTTCTTGTTGGTTTTGTCCTGATTTACACTGGGTTCAGTTCATTCACAAATTGGGCCTGGCTTTGACTTGGTTTAGACCTGGCTTAGTCCTAGTTTTGTGTTTTAATTTAGACCTGTGTCTGACCTAGTACAGTCCCAGATTTAACATGGTTTAGTCCTATTTGTTAGCATAGTTCTGCTTCAGTTATCATGTTGTCCTAGTGTTGCCTGACCAGCCAGTCCCTTCTACATTCTGTTTGAATGCATAAGGGTTTGTAACCAGACCAGACCAAACCCCCGGCCTAATGTTGGATGGGCCTTCCAGAGCCGCTCATCTGTCTCACTTGTCTCTCAAATGCAGAAGACATCTCCTCTTCAATCATTCAGAACTAAACTGATCACTTCTTTTATCTGAGATAAATATGTTTGGTGCTTCAGTAGTTGATTCTGTACAAATCTGTGCTGTTTCTCAGTGCTATGTGTTATTTTTATTCCCTTTTTTTTACTCGTAAGCACCCATGTTTGTTTAGAAGGACCATCCCTTTCTCTGATTGGTTAATCCTCCTGTCAATCATGCCCTCTGAAATTGGTGATACAGTTTGTCAGTTTGCATGTGGTTTTGGCTGGACAGACAGGTGTTGTTTTAGGACTGGAGTTACTTGGAAATTCAGATATTTTCTGAGGCATCTGTTTTTTACTATGTACTGAAAAATCTCAAATGCATTCTTTCCAGGTTGCAGAAAATCATCAATGCTGAGGAGAAGCGCCTAGGGTTCAGCACCAAATGTTGTAAGAAGACTATTCTCCGCCTAGTCCAGACTCTGGCCCGAGAAGGTCTGGTTAAACTCTACACCACCACGGTCATCCAGGACGAACTCACCAGGAAGGTAGAGAAGACCCACTCTGATATACCAGTCAAATGTTTGGACACACACTCTGCAAATATACGAAGCAAGATATATAGAATTATGTAGCAAAGAAAAAAATAACTCTAGCAGTGATCAAAGTAAAGAATGGCTATTAAAAAGTAAAATAAAATCTGAAAAGTTCGGACTTGTTTATTTTTATTTTCAACATTCCATATGTGTTATTCATAGTTTTGATGCCTTCAGTGAACATTCATGGGAGTAAAGAAATATTAAAGTGTGTCCAAGCATTTGACTGGTTTTGTACTCCTGATTAGATTTCAGATTTTCCTGTATTATGTAAAATGTAATACTGTCCCCATACGCAGGTGGATCTGTACGCTCATCCCTCCATACAGTCCTCAGATGAGATAGTCCAGAGAACCATAGACCAGGTCCGCTTCAAGATGTCCGGCTCTTACTCAAACACACGGTGAGAAACCACAACGTCAAGTATGAGATTTCTAAAGATCTGGGGTTTCTTTCCATTTGTTTCATTTATCCATCAATCCAAAGTCATCTGGCCTAGTTTGTAGTGTTAAAAATAAAACTCTGGACTTCTGCTGCACAATTTTAAACCCTTAAACCATCACCAGACTCGTTTCCTAAGGGCTTCATTTATTTCTCCTGGGTCATTCCTTTTGCTGACAGCAGAGGGCGCTCCAACACTTCAGCGTCACCGTTGAAATTGATGTAACAGTACTAAAATGTTATACTCCATTTCATTACTAAGGAATAGCCAATACTCTATACCAATTCTGACACCATTATGATATTTATTTAGGCAACAGAATGTGATTTTCAGAATTAAATGGTAGTACTTTCTTTTCTATTTTCATGTGGTCTTGTATGTCTATGTGCTCTTGTGCTCTAGTCTATTGGCTCATATACTTGTTCTGATACAGCTCAAGATCATTCTAAAGCAGAAGGTTCATTTCTATTCTGTTAATGTGGCTTTTTCGTATAGAGAACTGCTCAAATGAGTATCTAGTTTCTCTACTAGAAATTAATATTGGTTAGTATCTGATTTTACTACTGATACTACTACACAGATCCTCAATACTACTCCACTGTGTGTGTGCGTGTGTGTGTGCGTCTGTGTGTGTGTGTGTGTTTGTGTTTGTAGGGCCCCGGAGGAGGAGAAGAACAGTGGACGATCCAAAGACACGGAGGGAGTGGTGAGCTCTCAGTCTAAAGCTCAGAAGCGCAAGAAGATCAAACTGTCCTCCAGACATAAGAAGGACACATTCATCCCCACCACAGGTCTGCCTCACCCCCATCTGCTCCTCCTGCTCCTCCTGCTCCTCCTGCTCCTCCTGCTCCTCTGCTGGGCCTGGACAGAGCTACACACAAACACATAACGCTAAACTATATGGGCTACATTTTACATTAGGACCGCAGAATATTGTTTGTCCCAGCTCTTTTTAAACATCCTATATGAAGCGAGTTTGTGTGTTAAACGTGTGAATGAAACAAAACACAACTCCAGGTACACAATAATATAACATCAAGAAAATCTGCATAAACTGTTCAAATATTGTAGCAGTCCTGATCTGTACTGTGAGCTGGGATCTGACATGTATACAGTAACAAATGACATCAACCAAATATACAGCTGCAGACAGTACACAGTGGACTTATTTTGACCTCAAGAGTTGCTTATACAATATATCTGTACTGTGGCAAGACACACTGTGCTCATATGCATGGATTAAAATCAGGCAGAGGCACTTTAATGTGTTTGTAATGAATGAGTGTTATAAGCTACTTCAACCCTTTTAAATTGTCCGTTGTCTTTGTCCCTATCTGTCTGCAGTCCGAGGGCTCAGCAAGTCACTTGGGTACCAGCCTAAGATGCACCGGCTGCGCGTGGTTCATAACTTCCTGTGGTACATGGTCTATGGACACCCGCTGAGACACAACCCTGAAACACAGGCCTTTGAGAAGTCCAATTCCACCGACCCCTCTGTCCTTGAGAAGGGACCAAAGGGCGCTGAGGATGGGGAGTGGTGTGTAAAAGAAGGGCCCCAAGGTGCTGAGAAGGGATCCCAGGGTGCGGAAGAGGGTCTGCAGAGTGCTAAGGAGGAAACCAAAGGTGCTGAGGAGGGGCCCCAGGGTGAAGAAGAACCTCAGGATGCAGGGGAAGTTCCTCAGGGTGCAGGAGGAGCAGAGCCAGAGGAGGACATCTACTCCACATCTGAACATATGTCATTATCGGGAGATGAAGAGGAAGCCCCACATCAACAAATGAAAGGTAGGTGGAAGGTGAAATTTACAATGCCAATGAAGGTGTTTTTTTTTTTTCAGTCCAAAACATTAAACGTAGCTGTGTTCTCCTGTACAGTGTACTCAGAGGAGGAGGAACCATGGAAGAAGTACGTCCCCCCAGTGAAGTTGCATAAGGACTACAGCAGCGGCTGGGTCATGCTGGGAGACCTGATCCTCTGTCTGCCTCTGTCCATCTTCATCCAGGTCATCCAGGTCAACTACAAGGTCAGACAGCACCCACCATGAAGGACCACCGCTGCCATCTGCTCTCATTTTAGCACACTCTAGAGCAGACCTGGGCATTGTCCAGCTCCCCGGCCACATAAGGCTCTTTGGTTGACTCTGACTGGCCCATTTGAGCTCATTTGGAATTAGAAAATAAACAGTTTATTATTTTGTGTGAAGAATCCCTCAGTCGTCCAGGTCAAATCCATGGTAAAGGGAGAAATTCGATTTGTCACCTGGACAAAGTTTATTTGGTCGAAGACCTTTCGCAGCTCATCCAAGCGACTTCATCAGTTCTGGCTAGAGTGCTGATGGACACTGCTTATATCTGTCTGTAGGGAGGAGCTAACTACACTGAAAAATATCCCACCTCTTTGTTTTCAGTTTCTGTCTGGCGTCTTGTTTAGCATACACATTCAGGACCATAATGGTGTTTCACACCTCTGGACCTGACCTGGCTAGTCCTTTTCTTTGTTTGTTTTGATTTAGGTTTGAGAATGGAATTATAGATGCGAGACAAATTGTGTCTGACCCCTCCATTCCTGTTCAAGGAAGGATTCTCTTTAACTCCCCTCTCAAACCAGTTCTTTTCTCTGGCTAAGATCTGTACCTCACTGTCCTCAAGGGAGTGGCCCGTGGCTTCTAGGTGGAGATGTAGGGCAGATGACGGTCCACTCTGGCACGCCCGTCGATGTTGGTACATCCTCTTGTGAAGTGGCTGTTTTGTTTCTCCAATGTAGCGCATTGGAGATGTAGCTCTGCAAAATAATTGCCCACCCCTGGTCTAGAGCTTAAACAACTAATACTCAAAGTCATCTGTTGTAATTATGTAGGAACCATCACCCAACATGCCAAAACAATTTTACATACAATACAATCAATTTTACATACAATCATTTACATAAAATTGGCCACATGTCAGCACCTATTGTGCTTATGTCTGCTATGTAGTTATAATCTGTGACATCTGTGGATGTGGATGTTATAATTTGGACATTTTACATCACAATCTTGATCTAAAGCGAAAGAAACAAGTATGCTGATTTCTGCCTTAGAAAACTGTGGTGCCCAACATCATTTGTACCAAAATGACTGTGCAACGCTGCTGAATCCTACATATATCACATATTAAGAATATAAAACTGGATAAGGAGTGGGCATTGGTGAGGGTGAAAACAGGAATTGATCGGCAAATACAGCGTCAAGTGGGTAAATGAGAAAGAAACTGTAACATGGTTTCAAATTTTCTGTTAGGGCTGGACTGATATCATGCAGAGGGATCACAACTTCCTCTGTTGTTGCCATACCGGCTTGTCAAAGTCTGATCTCATCAGATCTCAGAAGCTCAGCAAGGCAGGGCCTGGTCAGTACTTGGATGGGAGAGCACTGGGAATTCCAGGAGCCACAGGGGGGCGCCAGTGTCGTGTCGTCGTGTCCTTAGGCAAGACACTTCACCCACATGGCCTAGTATGAAAGTGATGTGTGAGTGTTGGTGGTGGTCAGAGGAGCCGATGGTGCAGATTGGCAGCCTCGCTTCCGTCAGTCTGCCCCAGGGCAGCTGTGGCTACAGTAGTAGCTTACCACCACCAAGTGTGGAGTGAATGAACAACGAAGTGTAAAGCGCTTTGGGTGTCATGAAAGGCGCTATATAAATGCTATGAATTAATTAAATTGTTGTGTCTCGAGTCAGGCTCAAACATGGCCATCCAATCAGATTTGTTTATTTCAGTGAAGAATGTGAAATGAAGCAGCTCGTTCATCAGTCATCTATCATTTAGAATAAAGTGACAATGCAGAAATACATGTTTTTCCAACCCCTGTGATATTTTTCTGCGTCCTGATTGGCTAAGAGACTAGACCAGGACTAAACGTGGACTAAACCAGGTCTAGACCAGAACTAGACCAGGTCTGAACCAGGATTAAATCACTCGGCATGCGGCTTTTGCGTTCGTTCGTGCTTGTTCGTTTTGTGGCTCGGGTTGAGAGGAATCACAGGAGCAAGATGGCGCTTATGGTCGGCTGTACTTCTGCTACCTCTACTATTTCTCCTATTTTTGTGATTTTCCTTGTGCTATATTTTGCATGGTCAGCCCTGTCAACAAATGGCTATGTCACGGCTGTTATCCAATATGACAGACATACGTTATTCCGCATCAAGGCACATATGGAAAGTTTTTTCTGTTACCTGGCCAGGTACACAGTTTTTCCCTCCAAAACTGGAATGCTCCACGTCATCGTCGGAGTACCTGCTGCTAACTAAGCCCCGGGGCAAAAGAAAAAGGAAGCGGGGATCCAGGGCAGGTGTCCAAACCAGGCGGAGAAAACGGCGAGCAAGCGGGACTGGATCTGCGGGGAGCGAACGGTGTCTGATACCGGTTCCTATCTGGGCGTCGGACGGCGAATCTGCGGAGCCACCGCCGCTACGGAGCTGTGACCGGATCTTTCCCACTCAAGTCGCCCGTACTTCTCTGCGGCGTGAGAGGGTCCTTCGCCCTGTCACTTGTATCAAGGATGGAGGTTGTGTCTAGTCTTGTCCGGAGCGTCCAGTCGATCAGTGCGCATCAGTGTCCGAACACGCGCAGCCTCTCCGGATGGCCCTGCTTAACGCACGCTCCATAACGAATAAATCCTTTATACTGAGCGACTTGTTTGTCAATGAACACTTGGATTTTATGTTCCTGACTGAGACATGGCAACGCGAACAGGATTTTGTCCACCTTAATGAATTGTGCCCCCCGGACTGTTCCATGACTGGAACCCCGCAGGCCGCACGGCGAGGCGGCGGTCTCGCGCTCGTTTACCGGGATGGCAAATGAATCCGGTCGCGTTCAACTCCTTTGAGATGCAGATGACTAAGGTTGGGAACATTGCTTCATTTTATTGTATCTTAATCTATCGGCCGCCTGGTCCTGCACGTTCTTTATTGGATGATTTCACAGACTTGTTGTCTTCTATTATTAAACTTGAGAGAGTTTTGATACTCGGTGATTTTAACCTCCATGTAGATAATCCCTCATCCCTCATCCGAGGAGTTTATTGTGGACAAATCCGTGACAGAGCAGCACGTGTCGCGCACTTCTCCAAGGGGTTGGTGCGCGTCTCGTCCCGGGACGTGGCGGTGCTCCTCGCGCGTCCGGCGGGGCTTCCGGAGCCATGTCCCCCCCCCCCCAAGTGTCACTATTAATACATTTTGTTGAAAATCTATGAAAGTTTGAGTGTTTAAACTAGAGACAAATGTGAGAAAAGGTTAATTCCAGTCTGAGAAAAGTGTATAATGTGTGTGGTGAGGCATTTACAGCCTTAAAACATGTAGAATAATTGTAAAATATAGTTGTCCTACTTCGCAGATTTCACTTATTGCGAGCTATTTCTGGAGCCTAACCCCCGCAATAAACGAGAGATTACTGTAATAGGTTTGCTTTGTTTTCTTACAGAGCTGTACATACATACACGCGACTACATATTCACAATACAATCATAAAGACCCTTCCCTTAAAAAACCCAAGCTGACTAGCGCTTTGAAGCGATTGGACGTTGATTTTATTAACATTTGATTAATAGGACAGCCCTGCTTTCTGTTGACCACGTCATAGCTGTGCCTGTGGTATCATGTTTCAGATAATGTCATTGTCTTAAAAGATAAAGTGTTGTGTACCTTACCATTTGTTTTGTTTGTGTCCTCGGGTAAATGTGACTATGGTCAGGTGGATGGTCTGGAGGACTACCTAAACGACCCGGAGAAGCAGCACTACCTAGTCAGATGTTTACCAGCCCGGATGAAGAGACAACTGCTGTACAAACGGTGAGCTTTCCTATCATCTGTGCTCCTCTTCTATATACCACACGCCGACTCTTAACTGTGTGTGTCTTTCATTTAGGAGGTACATCTTTTCATTCTACGACAACCTGGTGAAGCTGGCCTACATGGGCCTCATACAGTTTGGGCCCCTGGAGAAGTTCAGAGATAAAGACCAGGTATGTGCAGAGGACTTTATCACTATCAGAATGACGGCCATGTTCTACCCATAGACTGTATAATGAAGTGGACTAAGGGAGTGTGACATTATCCATAGTTTTCAAATAGAACTCATTGAGGCTGGCAGTTATAGCGGCCAATTTGGAGCAAAGTTTTATATTAGGAATTCTAATCACAAGTATCATAGAGACCAAAGAGCCACTGGTTTAGCAGGGGACGGGAGTGACCTTGGGAAAAGTAGGTGCCTGATTTGTCTGTTATTAATCTTCACATTTTGATTTAGGGACAAAATAGTTTCAATTCAAAATGAATTGGAGCCACAGAGTCTTATGATTAAACCTCAATTCAGTCCCATGTGGGGATTTCAGGATGAAGTTTTAGTGTTAGTTATTGCAAGAGAAAACATACTGACACCATGAACAGAATTGTAGTCAAATGTTATTATTGTTTATAATTCTAATGTTTAAGTCTTTTTAACATATTAAGCAAAAACAGAAACAAAACAGATGACTATTTTGCAAACATGTCCAAAGAAAACTGTACTATTGCTTCTTTACATTCACCCTCCCAACGTCTTCAGACACGCAGCATTCTCACTCTATCATCATTCTATCCTTCCTCATTTTCCCTTCAGGAGTGTTGTTTTTTTTTCCACATTCCTCATCATGGTTTTACAAGTACCAAAAGTGAATTTCTCGTTTTGCCAAGTACCAATACAAGTAAAAAGTAAACTGTGCCAACACTTTTAATTTTACTTTTAGGGTTAGAATTACATCTAAATCTTTGTAGATGTAATTCTCTCCACAAATGCAGCCGTTTCCCTCTGCACATTTTTCACACACTAAATAGTCTGGATTTCTGTCAAAATAATATGAAGTGCATATGGGCTTTTCCCATTAGCTCTACCCACTGGTGGCCCAATCGCAAATTCACAAACATGGAGAGAATTCATCTGGCTGACCAGATTAATCAGAATGCTCTTGGGTGGCGTTGTTTTGTCGTTTAGGTGTTTATCTACTTGAATCGCCATGCCACCATTGTGGACACCACCAGATCAGAGCCTCATTACTGGCTGGTGACAGAGCCTCCAGAGCGGCCTTTTGAGAGGAGACGCTACACCTTTAACACTGCAGAGGACATCGAGAGCTTCTGGTTCGACCTGATGTGTGTCTGCCTCAACACTCCTCTGGGTACGACACACAGAGCTGCTTTAGATGGGACACTGGGCTGGTGTGATGGCTTTCAGATCGACGAGAATATGTGGTATTTTCAAGAAATATCCAGAGGGATGTATGACTAGGTCCCATATTTCACTAGGTCTCTGCAAACACAAAATCCTGTAGTATGTTTACAGGCACGCCCACTAAACCAGATTCTAACCTCCTTAGATATCAATTTCCAAAATCCATGCAAACATTGAACTTTGACTGGGGGAGTTGCATCTCAATTCAAACGTCACTAATCAAGTTACTTTACCCTGAGAAACACTGCATCCAGTGAGCTTGGATCACACCAGGGAGTATTTACTCACATTAGATGATCAGATGATACAAATTATGAACGCTTCAGATTGCAAAATGGTTTACTCAAAACTTGTAAAAGCCCCACAAGGGAAATTGTCCAAGCAAAGTCTTATTTCTATATCTAGATTTGCAAAAGTGTGATTAGACTGTATCTTATGTGTGTCTTCATATTTTCATGACCTATAGCAACAACATGTATAAAGCTTGTGTGTGAAATGCATAGATTGTTGTGTTGTGAGCACAGGCCTGAATGTGTGTGTGTGTGTGTGTGGTCCAGGTGTGATCCGCAGTAAGAGGAACGGGGGTGAGACTGACCCCTCCTTTGTCAGAGACCGCACTGTGTTTGTGGGGATGTCCTACCTCATCAAGTAAGCGTTCCAGCTACTCTGCGTCATACATCATACAAAGACCTCAGAGTACAAGCTGACACACACTATAATATGGTCAATAATATGGTCTCATTTGTATTTTACTGCACAAACAAGCCACCAGGGCTGTAGTCGACTAAAGATAAATGTCTTGCCGATTAGCGTACTAAAAATCTGATTCTAATCAATACTAGTTTTGAAAATAGATACTCATTTGAGCAGGTATCAATACTAAAAAAACCACCGTGGGATTACACAGATATAAGGCTACTTGGGAATAGTAAGAAGAAAGTACTAGTGCTTAATGATGAAAAATGAAAATCACATTGAATTGTAGAGAACAGTGCTCAAAATCTGCACCTTTTTATAGTGACTGTGTTTGCCTTGGTATGACTGTAATGACATTGTGATCCCCACAGAGGCAGCTTGGAGGTGGTGGATGATGGTTCTGTTCCCGGGGATGGGAGAGGAGCGGGGGGCCTGTCCTCTGAGTTCTTTGCTCATCTCAAGAGGAACTGGCTGTGGACCAACCACCTGCTCATGGTCAAACATGTAAGTGTGGTGACATCACAGCCATGTCAGCCATGTTTACGCAAACATGTAACTCAGGCATGTCCAAACTATGGCCCGTGAGCCAAATGCGGCCCTCAGACAAATTTTTCTTGGGCCTCGGGCTTCCAGGTGAATTGGCTCAAATTACCTTGAGCAGAACTTTTGACTGAAAGTTTTTGAAAATCTACCTTGATAAGACAATATTTAATATTTATTGTGTGGTTTTGAGGATCTTAGCACAAATAAAGGACTCATAGCTCATTCTAACGTGTTAAACATGCAGATATTTCAATTATTGACTATACTGAGCACTGGTCTATGGCCCTTGATCAGCCCTCTGCTTCGTCTGTGTTTAGATATGTGGCTCTTGATGAAAAAAGTTTGGACACCCCTGACTAATGATTTTATATCCCACTCCAGATAAACACATTTTCTTATTGTTTCTACAAAAGCTGTGATCTTTTCTTTAATTGAAGATACATGCTATGTATTTTAAAGGGATTTTTTTAAAAATGTGAATCTGTATGGCGTCCCCTTCAGCAATGTCGTGCATTAACACTGACTTACCCCTGACAGTGTCCTGTGAGTCGAGATCTGCCCCGGTTCTGGAGGTGATGAAAGTAGGTCCGGCAAGTTAGCGGGGACATTTAATAAAGCTTGTTTTTCTTCTCAAAACAATATTTGTCCAAAAAGTGATATATTTGCGTCACAAAACAGTTGGCCACGAAAAAGTCAGAAGTCATAATCGCTTGGTGCTATTTTCTCTGGAGTCTTATCACTGCGCCTATTATTATTATTAGCCTGTTCACTTATAAACATCGCCACTTACAAGTGAACAGGCTAATAATAATAATAATAATAGGTGCGCAGTGATACGACTCAAGAGAAAATAGCACCAAGCGATTATGACTTCTGAATTTTTCGTGGGCAACTCTTTTGTGACGCAAATATATCACTCTTTGGACAAATATTGTTTTGAGAAGAAAAACAAGCTTTATTAACTGTCCTGGCTAACTTGCCGGACCTACTTTTGTCAGCTCCAGAACCGGGGCAGAACTCGGCTCACAGGACACTGTCAGGGGTAAGTCAGTGTTAATGCACGACACTGCTGAAGGGGACGCCATACAGATTCACATCAAAAAACCCGAACTATCCCTTTAAAAACTAAATATCGGTTATTGGCCATAGCAGCAGGACAAATATCAGCTCAAAAAAATCCATATCGACCCATCCCTAGCTGTTTCTCTTCACCCTCTCAAAGTTGAATTAAGAGTGAGTTGTGTATGTTTGAGTCATCTTTATTCTCCTGTATTCAAGACGTTATTGTTCTGATTTACCTCCACCGGTACATGCTCACTGTGACATACGCACTTCGTTGGACAGTAATTTTCCAGCTCGGAAATCTACGTAGTTTTCAGTATTGCGATTAACATGTCCAACATGACATGTAGATTATATTATAGCAGACACAGGCACAATAGGTCTTCGTTATATAACATGGTCATTAATACAACACTTGTCATGCATGCTCCTGTGACTGCTGCAGAAAAACACTGGTCTGGAGGCCAAGGACACAAAGATGCGACTGAAAAGCCTGTGTAGGAACTCTCTGCAGATGGTTCTCCAAGCAGGTGAGGGTATTTTTGTTACCCTCTGTTATGTATTATATTATGATGAGTGAGCTAGTGTATCCAAATAAATTCCCTTGTGGATCAAGTTTGTCTAAGTCTAAGTTCCATTCTTATTCTGTTTGCCACATTTTACATTTAGTATAACAATGTATTTTAATTAAACTACCACTATCTTTGCCAGTGTTGTAGTTACACCTATAAAATGTCTTTCCTTTTGATATTTAATGTGCAGTTTAATATGTAAATGTACCAGGTTCCATGTTTTGTGCTGTGTCTTCTGTTTGTGTCATACAGAAGGGTCTACCATGCCCAGCTATCTGACCCCTAAGAAGAAGCTGGTCACTGAGGAGGATGTCCAGGTACCATCTCCCTAACTCTAGCTCTTACAGCGCGTCCACATGTGGTATACTGTGTTGTATATAGTGTGTACTTCATGAGTGTGGTCTAACCCTGGTGGGGCCAGGTGGTGGAGCAGCCAGCCTGCAAGAAGAAGCAGGGGATGGGAGGAAAGCAGCAGAAGAGGAAGAGACAGAAGAAGGAGGTGGTGAAGGTCCCACGCAAAAAGAAGGGTAGGTGCCTTAATCTGTCCAACAACATCCAAGCTCTCAGTCAGCGGGTCCTGGTGCTTCCTTGGGGGCCTTCCCAGCAGGACAGATTCTGACATCATTTAACATAAATGAATGGTATGGTTTAGCTCAGTATTTGGCCACAGTTTTCATTTATTGAATACATTTGCTGTCATTGTAGCACTGCTTTTTGGAGTTACTCAAAACTCACCGGTGTTTTTTTGTTTTGTTTTGTCTAAGCCAAATAAATAAACATACAAAATTCTGACAAGATCATTGTACATATGTGGGAATTTGATGTTGTGAGATGCCATCCCAAGGCAATAGAAAGTTGATAGACTGGTAGATGGGGTGTTTGTGACAGTATTCTTTCCCCTGACAGAGACAAAGAAGCGCAGCTCAGCCCACGATGAGCGCGACCACGAGGCTCTGAAGCACATGACCAGGCAGAGAGTATACTGGTCCCTACAGGAGGACTCCCTCATGATGCTGTGTGCTGTGGCTGCTAACCTGCTCAACAGTAAGGTACTGTCTCACACACACACACACACACACACACCCTGCATTCAGATACACACAATAGTATGGAGGGCAAATCCACCAACTCAACATCTGGAGATTAGCCTTCGAGTGCTGCACTGCTCCTGACAGGTTGCTCCAACGGTTTTGAAGAATGGGTCAAATTCACCTATGTATACCATAACCTTAACCATAATGTAACGTCTCCACTTCACATGTTATTGGAAAACTCAAATGTTACTGTGCTCAGCTCAAGAGACCCTTCGTCCCGTACTGTGTGGTGAGAGACGTTCTGCACAAAGAGTTTGAGAAGTCTCGAGATAAGACGTCTTTGGCTGTGGGCCGCCGCACACGCTACATCCTTAAGAACCCCCAAACCATGCTCAACTACAGGTGGGTGCTCTCTCCACTGGATACTCTGCCATAAGGTACTTTGCTATGGGGTACTCTGCTATGAAATACTTTGCTATGGGCTGTCAGGACTATATTAAAGACATATTATGTGAAATGGATTTTTATGAGCCTTTAACCATGTATAATGCTCCCTTTGTGTTCCCAAAGTTGTGATCTTGCATGATAGAGGAATCCTGTATGGTCTTGTAGTTGAGACTTGAGTGCTCCTAAAATCTTTTCTGTTCTCCGCCCTCATATCTCTACTCACTTCAGATCTTCTCACTTCTCTTTACTTACCTACTTAGAATAAGCCTGTCTGTATCATGTCCAGAAGACATTTGGTAGGAATGTGAAATATGCATTTCTGAACTAAGAATTGCCTACATCTGCCTGTAGAAGGCAAAAGCTCTGGCCTAGCAGCATTGAACACCATCTTTTAAATGGCAGCCTGCTTTAATTGGTGTGTTGCAGGATCTGTCTGGCGGAGGTGGGCCAGGACAAAGCTCTGCTCAAACTGTTGGAGGGAAACCTGCCCAAAGAACCAGACAACCCTGAGGTCAGTGAAAACCTTACATACACATGTCATCTGAAACCCAGCAATAGCTACAGTACATAACTCCATAACAGTTAGATGTCATATAGTTGTCCCTCTCCTAACCCTTCTCTGGTCTGTGCTGTGTCCATCAGGAGTGTGCCCGGTCCTTCTCAGAATATGTGCGTCTGCTCAGACACAAGTTCAGCTCCACTGTAGACCTGAGTGAGCTTTACATCCCCAACAACAAGGAGGAGCTCTTCTCTCAGTAAGACTTTATACAAACCCTCAAGGACTTGTAGCACAACGGCTCAACTCACTTAGGGCTACAAATGTGTGTGTGTGCACCTACACCACACCACACCATATTATGTGCAATCTGTGAAATACTTACACCTTATTTGATTTAACCCTACTTGCACCTTGTACATTGTACCTTGTATTTTTTTTATTACATTTTATTACATATTTTATTATATTGTTTATTATATTGTTTACTTCTTCCCCTGCACTTTTGCAACACTTTTTTTACCATGTACTATTATTGCATGTTATTAGTACTTCTTGACTATCTTAGCGAGTCAACGGTTCTTCTGATCCTAAGCATTTCATTGCATTGTTGACCTTGTGTTGATTCTGCATATGACAAATAAACAATCTTGAATCTGTGTGTGTATATATATATATATATATATATATATACACAGTGGTACCTCACCTTACGAATGACCCAACAAACGAAAATTTCAAGTTACGAAACGCCTTCACATTAAATTTTGGTCTCTAGATACGAAAGAAAATTCAAGTTACGAAACGCGAAATCTCAAAAATTCAAATAATGCGCGCTCAGCCACACACATTATACACTTTTCTCAGACTGGATTTAAACTTTTCTCACATTTCTGTCTCGTTGAAACACTCAAACTTTCATAGATTTTCAACAAAATGTATTAATAATGAAGTGTGGGGGGAAGGGGGAGGGGGGAGAAGACTGCACTCTGACACGTGTGTGATAGCGGCATGTGTGACAGCTGACCCGGCGCGGGGGCTGTCAGCAGGTCTAGACCTGGACTAAACCTGGACTAAACCTGGACTAAACCTGGACTAAACCTGGACTAAACCTGGACTAAACCTGGACTAAACCTGGACTTGACCTGGACTTGACCAGGACTAGACCAGGTGGATTAAAGCGCCGCGCGTGGGTCTATTTCCTGGTTTCGTTTCAAGTCACAGCTGAGGCGAGCAGCTGCTCGCATGCAAGAGCCGCAGTGGGCTGTCAGCAGGTCTAGACCTGGACTAAACCTGGACTAAACCTGGACTAAACCTGGACTAAACCTGGACTAAACCTGGACTAAACCTGGACTTGACCTGGACTTGACCAGGACTAGACCAGGTGGATTAAAGCGCCGCGCGTGGGTCTATTTCCTGGTTTCGTTTCAAGTCACAGCTGAGGCGAGCAGCTGCTCGCATGCAAGAGCCGCAGTCTAGACCTGCTCTCCAGGGCCCCTCCAGGCACGGAGCCTCAGACATCCAGGGACCCAGGGGGACACTGCCAGCCCGCCTTAAGAGCTCCCTAAGCGGGCATGGGTCCGGGGATTGTCCCGGTCACCGGCCTGGAGGTCTTGAAGAGGCCGACCTCACGGTTCTATCCAGGCCGCTCTGTGAACACCTTACGCGGGCAGGTCTAGAGCAGGTCTAGAGCAGCTCTTGCATGCGCCTCAGCTGTGACTCGAAACGAAACCAGGTTTAGTCGAGGTTTAGTCCAGGTTTAGTCCAGGTCTAGACCTGCTGGCAGTCCCCGCGCCGGGTCAGCTGTCACACATGCCGCTATCACACACGTGTCTTCTCCCCCCTCCTCCTTCCCCCCACACTTCATTATTAATACATTTTGTTGAAAATCTATGAAAGTTTGAGTGTTTAAAAAGTTACACTATAAAAAAAAAACTCGGATCGGGGCCTTGGAACGAATCAGGCTTTTTCCATTGAAATAGCTACTCAACTTACGAATTTTTCACGTTACGAAACCACTTCTGGAACGAATTAATTTCGTGTGTGTGACCGGCTGGATAGCTCAACTGGTAAGTCATTGGACTTTGACACGGCAACTGCTATCACCACTAGAGATTGTCAAGGTACAACACAAATGCTATGGCAAAGGGGAGCCAGGACGCCAGGTCAGAGGGGAGCTAACACCAACTCCCCAACCAGAGATTGGGTACGAAGCCCCAATAAGTATCACGCTATCACAAGCACTTTTATTTATTTTTTTTTATGAAATGTGCTCCTCACCTTCCACGGTGGTTGGTCTTTCTCACTCTCATCCAGCTCGGGTCCTCTACCAGAGGCCTGGGAGCTTGAGAGTTCTGTGCAGTATCTTTACTGTTCCTGTACTGCACTTTTCTGGACTGAGATGTCTGATGTTTTTCCTGGGATCTGTTGTAGCCACTCCTCCAGTTTGGGGGTTACAGCCCCGAGTGCTCCGATCACCACGGGCACCACTGATGCCTTCACCTTCCAGGCCTTCTCCAGCTCTTCCTTGAGCCCCTGGTATTTCTCTAGTTTCTTGTGTTCCTTTTTCCTGATGTTACCATCGCTTGGTATTGCAATGTCCACCACCACGGCTCTGTTCTGTTGCTTATCCACCACCACGATGTCTGGTTGGTTCGCCATTCTGTCAGTCTGTATTTGGAAGTCCCACAGGATCTTGGCTTGGACATTCTCTGCAACCTTCTGAGGTGTTTCCCACCTTGACCTTGGGGTCTCCAGCCCGTACTCTGCACAGATGTTTCTGTACACTATGCCCGCCACTTGGTTGTGTCGCTCCATGTATGCTTTCCCTGCCAGCATCTTACACCCTGCAGTTATGTGCTGGACTGTCTCAGGAGCCTCTTTGCACAGCCTACACCTTGGGTCTTGTCTGGTGTGGTAGATCTGGGCCTCTATTGCTCGGGTGCTCAAGGCCTGCTCCTGTGCAGCCAGGATGAGGGCCTCTGTGCTGTCCTTGAGACCAGCTCTCTCCAGCCATTGGTAGGATTTCTTGATATCAGCCACTTCAGTTATGGTTCGGTGGTACGCCCCATGTAGGGGTTTGTCCTGCCATGATGGTCCCTTCAGCACTTCTTCCTCTGCACTCTACTGTCTGAGGCATTCGTTGAGCATCTGTCAGGGCCTTGTCCTTGATGAATTTTGGATGTTTCATCCTGGACAGTGGTTCCCACACTCACTAGTCCTTGGCCTCTTGGTGCTGGATTTGGGATGGAACCCTCCATGCATGGTCTGGAGTTTTCGTGTCTTAAAGGGATAGTTCGTTTTTTGTTTTTGTTTTTTACATGTTGTGCATTAACACTGGCTTACCCCTGACAGTGTCCTCTGAGCCGAGTTCTGCCCCTGTTCTGGCGCTGACTAAAGTAGGTCTGGCAAGTTAATGGGGACAGTTAATAAAGCTTGTTTTTCTTCTCAAAACAATGTTTGTCCAAAAAGTGATATATTTGCATCAGAAAACAGTTGCACACAAAAAAGTCAGCAGTCTAAATCGCTTGGTGCTATTTTCTCTCGAGTCGTATCACTGCACGCCTATTATTATTCTTAGCCTGTTCACTTGTAAGTGGCGATGTGCCGGACCTACTTTCGTCAGATTCACATTTAAAAAAAAAAAACGAACTATCCCTTTAACGTCTGTGGTCTGTATCTCCTCCTTTGGCCAGCTTATGATTCCTGCTGGGTATCTGATCACTGGCAGGGCATAGCTGTTTATTGCCTGGGCCTTGTTCTTGCCATTGAGCTGACTTCTTAGGACTTGCCTTACTCGTTGCAGGTATTTGGCCGTAGCCGCTTTCCTTGTTGCCTCTTCAAGGTTACCATTTGCTTGTGGGATACCAAGGTACTTGTAACTGTCCTCAATGTCTGTTATTGTTCCCTCTGGGAGTGAGACCCCCCTCTGTGTGGACTACCTTCCCTCGCTTAGTCACCATCCTACTACATTTCTCAAGCCCGAATGACATTCCAATGTCTGTGCTGTAGATCCTGGTGGTGTGGATCAGTGAGTCGATGTCTCGCTCACTCTTAGCGTACAGCTTGATGTCATCCATGTAGAGAAGGTGACTGATGGTGGCCCCGTTTGAGTCTGTATCCGTAGCCAGTGCTTTCGATGATTTGGCTGAGGGGGTTCAGACCTATGCAGAACAGCAGTGGGGACAGTGCATCTCCTTGGTATATGCCACATTTGATGGACACTTGTGCAAGTGGCTTGCCATTGGCCTCAAGGGTGGTTTTCCACAACTGCATTGAGTTTGCAATGAACGCCCTTAGAGTCCGATTGATATTGTACAGCTCCAAGCACTCAGTGATCCATGTGTGTGGCATTGAGTCATAGGCTTTCTTGTAATCAATCCAGGCAGTGCACAGGTTGGTCTGACGGGTTCTGCAGTCACGGGCGACTGTTCGGTCAACCAGGACTTGGTGTTTGGCTCCCCTGGAGTTTTTGCCGATGCCCTTCTGTGCTGCGCTCATGTATTAATCCATGTGCGCGCTTATTTTAGCCGCCATGATACCTGACATGAGCTTCCATGTTGTGGAGAGATAGGTTATTGGCCGATAGTTGGATGGGACTGTACCCTTCAAGGGATCCTTCAGGATCAGGATCATACGCCCTTGGGTTAGCCATTCAGGGTGAATCCCATCCCTTAGCAGCTGGTTTATTTGTGCTGCCAGGCGCTCGTGGAGTGCAGTGAGCTTCTTTAGCCAGTATGCGTGGATCATGTCAGGGCCCGATGCTGTCCAATTTTTCCCGAGACTCTTTCCTGAATGTCTGCCACGGTTATGGTGACTGGATCTTGTTCAGGGAGGTTGCTGTGGTCTTCCCTCAGAGCCACCAGCCACTGTGCATCAGTGTTATGTGATGCCTTCCTCTCCCATATGCCTTTCCAGTACCTTTCAGTCTCCAGCCTTGGTGGGTCTGCTCTGGTGTTATCGCCCTGCCATTGAGCATACACTTTCGCAGGTTGTGTTGCGAACAACTGGTTTATTCCTCTTTAGGCGGCTGGCTAAGGCTTGTAGCCTTTGCTTGGCAGTTTCGAGTGCTTCAGGTATGGGCAATCTGGCTGTACCTCTTGGGTAACTGCTTTTTCATTGCACCTTTCTGGGCATCTGACAATTAACATAAGATAAGATAAGACTTTATTGATCTCACATAAAGTCTAACAGGGTCTAACAGAATCTGACCCTGACAGGGTCTAACAGAGTCTGACAGGGTCTAACAGAGTCTGACAGGGTCTAACAGATCAAAGACACATCAAAGACAGATCGGTTGCTAGGTGCGTTGCTAGGCAATTCCTGAAACTTCCTGCAACTTTGATCTGCTGGTGGCACTAGACGGTTGGGGCTGGGGGCCTATAAATTGCTGTGGGTAATGAGGAGGGTAATGGCTGGAATGTGCATGCAAAATTTCACAACTTTTTACCAGACGGTTCTAGGGGTTGCCATAGACTCCCATGGTGAAAAGAATATAGAATGATAAGAATCAGGAGACCAGACACATCAAAGGAAAGATCAAAGGGTTGCTAGGCAACGCAGTACAAACACTATAGGGTGCCTAGCACCTACGATACTTGGCCCCTAATAAAACACGTTTGAACTATATAGTAGAGTTATACAGTTTGATGGTGGTGGGGATGAAGGATTTGCAGTAGTGCTCCTTCTTGCACTACAATAGCAGGGCTGCTGTGCTTTGACTATGGCTTTCTTGCACTGGACACTCCAAGGTCACAGCACATGATATCAAAAGAACAACATAGATTGGCTACGTCATGATGATATGTATTTATAAAAACACTCTCCCCTCTCACATAGTCTGCCGCCTCAGTTTGTCAATAATAAATTTCTGTGTTTTCCATCTCGTTTTTCCCCTCCCCCCCTCCCGTAATTGTATTTCCAAGCAAAAAAAGACCGCAAGGTTTACCGTTCCATTGTATTACGTCATATGTGTTTGTGACTACTGTGATTGTATCTGGATTTTCTATTCTGTTTATGTTCTTGTATCGCTGAGGAGAGAGGCAGGACGTTAGCGCCCCCATGTCGGCTGCTTTAAGGTCCATGGACCCGTCCTTCAATCTCATCTCGTTGTTTACAAGGAGTTGTTTACAATGACAATAAAGCTTTCCATTCCATTCCAAATCTCCCACCTTACCAGCACCAAAGCAACCCCAGACCATCACGTTACCCCCACCATGCTTGAAAGATGGCATCAGGCACTCTTCCAGCATCTTTCAATTTCAATTGTTCTGCATCTCACAAATGTTCTTCTGTGTGATCCAAACACCTCAAACTTTGATTTGTCCATCTGTAACACTTTTTTCCAATTTTCCTCTGTCCAATGTCCGTGTTCTTTTGCCCATATTAATCTTTTTCTTTTATTGGCCAGTCTCAGATATGGCTTTTCCTTTGCTACTCTGCCCTAAAGGCCAGCATCCTGGAGTCGCCTCTTCACTGTAGGGTACTGTTTAATGAAGCTGCCAGTTGAGGACCTGTGAGGCATCTATTTCTCAAACTAGAGACTCTAATATACTTATCTTCTTGCTCAGTTGTGCAGCGGGGCCTCCCACTTCTCTTTCTACTCTGGTTAGAGCCTGTTCGTGTTGTTCTCTGAAGGGAGTAATACACAACGTTATAGGAAATCTTCAGTTTCTTGGCAATTTCTTGCAAGGAATAGCCTTCATTTCTAAGAACAAGAATAGACTGTCGAGTTTCACATGAAAGTTCTCTTTTTCTGGCCATTTTGAGCATTTAATCGACCCCGCATTTAATCGCTCCAAGATACTCAACCTGCTCAAAGGAAGGTCAGTTTTATAGCTCCTCTAACCAGCTAAACTGTTTTCAGCTGTGCTAACATGATTGCACAAGGGTTTTCTAATCATCCATTAGCCTTCTGACACAATGAGCAAACACATTGTACCATTAGAACACTGGAGTGATAGGTGAGGTGACTACCAGTCACCTCATCTCCCTTTCTAAAAACATGCAATCTTTCTCCACAGATCTCTGTAACTTGGTTTGGTTCTTTCCTTAGAGATAGATTAGTTAAATGCCATACAGTGGAACATTTCAGGAAAAGCAATAACTTTTCCATGGAAATCTGCAGTCCAGTTACATAGTGCACCTTTAAAATATTGCTATAATATAAATGTTACACATTATCACATTTTGCATTTCCTTTTCTAATATTGTGCAGTTCCAGTGATTATTTTTACGTTTCCAAATTCTAATCTAGCACATGATGTAAGTATCTGTCTCACTGAAGGTGTTGGTTTGTTGTGTGTTTGTTTGTACAGGTTCAAAATCTGTGCCATCGACAACGTGCGGAAACTCTGTGACAGGGACACTCTGACACGGTGAGTGCTGTGGGACAAACAAGGGCAGTCAAAAGGATCCAAAATGAGATACTAATCCATACTACAGGGATGAAAAATTTCCGCATTTTGGCGAATTTCCGCTTTTTTGTCAGCTGAATCAAAAATAGTGTCTAAAACAGGGGTGCCCAATACGTCGATCGCGATCTATCAGTTGATAGCCAAAGTAGTGTGAGTAGATCATAGTGTCGTCGTACTCGACACCGGTCTTGGACTCGAGATGAGTGCGATCATATTTCATTACGGCCGCTGCCGTTAGCAATACATTTTTACCGATATGGGAGCGCGGGGGGCTTCTCACTGCAGCCTGCTTGGCACGTCACCATGAGCGTCCCGAGGGCGTGCACCTTGTCCGATACAGTGTGTACCTTTGCGTACCAGCTTGTATCACAGAGCAGGTTAAACTTTTTAAAACATCCTACCTGTCCGTCCGACTCACGTCAGCACGCCTCTCGTTTTCACCCTCTCTCCTCCCCGCGTATAGCGCACACATGCGCCCTCCTCATTGCTTCTGATTAGAAGAGCAAGGACGAAACGTGAAGCAAAAACTAATCTAAATTTATGTTAGAGTGTTGGCACAGAGCAGGTCTACAGCACAGAGCAGGCTTACCGTGACATGTGGTTGAATTTTGCCTAATAAAAGTGCACAAATGCATCTGTTTGTCACAACATGCGTTTAATGTGTAAGAGTAAGGTAATGACAAAAAATGTACAGAATGTACATGAAATTGTGCAAGGTACATCAACAGCCATTGTACATGTCAAGAATTGTCAATATATTTATCAATAAATAAATTATTTGTATGTCACCACAAGTACCTGTGCATAAAATGTGGTTTGTGCTTTGATTTACAGTTTTACTTTATTCCAAACATATAGATTTGTTGACTTGTTGATGAGCATCATTTGGCTTCATATGAAAACTTTGGTCACACTCACTTAGTCCACTTTATACATGGAAGACAGGGATTATATAGATATAAAGCCACATGGTAATATAGGAAGTACTATGATTTAATGATGAAAATCACATTCTAAAATCAAAAGTCTAAAGAAATAGTGTTATCATTGTTGCTGTTTAGTCAGTGTCTGTGTGTCCACAGTACGGAGGACATCCACGCCATCGTCCTGCACAACTTAATCCAGAGCACACTGGCCATGACCAACTCTCAGATGAAGAGCTCCCGGTCATTCCAGGTACACAGAGATCTGAGACATGATCACTAAAACATACACATACATACAGGCTAGGACACAATGATGTGTAGAGGGCCCGGAACCCTGGAGATATTGCTGTACTTGAAATGTTTCACACATCAACATCCATCAAAAACATGGCTTAGACCAGACCTGGGCAAACTGTTCCACAAAGGGCCAGTGTGGCCGCAGGTTCAACTGTCAAGTCTGGTGTGCTGCTGTTTGGCTGGAAAGAAAACCTGCAGCCACAACGGCCCTTTGTGGAACAGTTTGCCCAGGTCTGGCTTAGATTATAGTAGTTATACAAAAGTCTCTAGACTGTATCTTGGATTTCTTTGGTTCCTCTGTTGTACATGTCACAGCTCTTCATCTGTCTCCCGCTGCAGATCTTTCATGTGTACAGCAGCTACAGTCAGGAGCTGCTGTGCCAGGTCTTTGTCCAATGCAGGAGAAGAGGCCTGGTGAACCGCCGCAGGATGAACCAGACCCTTGGACCCAAGAAAAACCGCGCTCTGCCCATCCTGCCCATGTCCTACCAGCTCTCCCACTCCTACTACAGGTACCACTGCTCAGAACACTACTACTACAGGTACCACTGCTCAGAACACTACTACTTCAGGTATCACCACTCAGGACACTACTACTACTACTACTACTACATTGCTACAGGTACCGCCACTCAGAAAACTACTACTACAGGTACCACCAATCAGAACACTGCTGCTACTAGACTTAGACTTAGACAAACTTAATTGATCCACAAAGGAAATTGTTTTGAGGTACGGTAGCTCACTCATCAAATATAATATACAATATAAAACAGGGTAAAAGAACAAAAATAAAAACAGATGGAATAGCAACCAAAGAGCAAGAGACCTGTGTTAAATGAGACACAATTATATGCATAAGATAATGGTAATAAATATATATGTACAATCAGATTTAAATAGAAAAGTAGTAGTCAAATCTAAAATAGAGTTTCAAATATGATGTTCAGTACGAGCTATATACAGTTGTAGGGAGTATTATCTGTTACATAAGGTGAGTTGTTGTACAGTTGTATGGAGTATGGTATGAATGTCGTCCTGTATCTCTCACTGTTTGAGTGGAGCTGTAGGAGCCTGTTGGAGAATGAGCTCCTCTGTCCCTCTATGGTCTGGTGCAGTGGGTGAGCAGGAGTGTCCATGATGGAGAGCAGTTTGTCCAGTGTCCTCCTGTCCCTCACTGTGACAAATGTCTCCAGCTCACAGCCGATCACATGACCAGCTTTGCGGATCAGTCAATCCGTCCGATGTCTCTTTTCCTGGTGCTGCTCCCCTAGCAGACTACAGCAGAGTACAGGGCGCTGGCCTCCACAGACTGGTAGAAGATCTCCAATAACTTACTGCACACATTGAAAGACCTGAGCTTCCTCAGGAAGTAGAGTCTGCTCATGCTCTTCTTGTACACAGCATTACAGTTGTCCCTCCAGTCCAGCCTGTTGTTCACATGAACGCCCAGGTACTTGTAGCAATTCACTATCTCCACACCATGACCCTGGATGGTAATGGGATCCACTGGTGTTTCTCCTGAAGTCAATCACCAGTTCCTTGGTCTTGTCTAAGTTCAGGAGCAGATGGTTTGCCTGGGATCACTCCACAAAATTTGCAATCAGCGTCCTGTACTCCATCTCCTACACCCTACCACAGCAGAGTCATCAGAGAACTTCTGCAAATTGCAGGTCTCTGAGCTGTACTGGAAATCAGAGGTGTACAGAGTGAACAGGAACGGAGACAGGACTGTACCCTGGGGAGCTCCTACATTACTGACCACAGTGTCAGACAGGGTGGTCCCCAGTCGCATGTACTGAGGCCTGCCTGACAGGTAGTCAGTAATCCAGGAGACAAAGGAGGAGCTGACACCCATCCTGAGCAGTTTCTCACCCATCAGAGAGGGCTGGATTGTGTTAAATGTGCTGGAGAAATCAAAGAACAATATCCTCACAGAGCCCTTAACACTATTCAGGTGAGAGTGAGCCCGCTGCAGAAGATAGATTATCGCGTCCTCCACACTTATGTGGGCCTGATTAGAGGGTCCAGGGATGGAGCCACCAGGGGTCTGAGCTGAGCCATAACAAGTCTCTCAAACACTTTCATGACATGAGATGTGAGTGCAACTGGTCTGAAGTCATTGAGTCCAGATGGGATAGGCTTCTTGGGCACTGGCACAATGCAGGAGGTCTTCCAAAGCACCGGTACCCTGTCCGCACGCACCGTCTTAAAGCCTGGTACAGATGCGCTGTTGTCCGGGAAGTTCGTATATGAAGCCAGGTTTCCGTGAAGCACATGATAGAGCTGACCGCATACTCCCTCTGGGTCCGAACAAGCGCACACAGTTCGTCCATCTTATTTCCCAGTGACCTTACGTTCCCCATCCCTGACGGGACCGCAGGCCTGAATTTTCTCCTCCGCTGTTTCACTTTCACTCTGGCGCAGCATCCTCTGCGTTAGGGGTGGGTATTGGCAAAGAAGTCACGATTCAATTCGAATCACGATTCATATGCCACGATGCGATACTATCACGATGCATCACGATACTTGAATTATTGCGATGCATTGCAATATATTCGACATACTTCAGTGAAAATGTACCAAAAAAAAAGAGGATAACTTAAATATCAGTGGCTGTGTATCTGGGTAGTGTCTTCAATTGATACAGAACTCTGAGCAACTTAATTCATAACTGAATTTATTGAATAACAAAAACAAATAAACCAAACCAATAACAAAAAAAAGTGCATAGGATTTTTTCTAAAACAAAAAATGACATTCAAACATTTGCCATTTTGGACGTAGCTACCATCATAACAAACAATACCCTTTCACAAAGAAAAAAGTGCATAAGATTTATTTTAAAAAACTAATAATTAATTAATTTATTTATTAATAATTAATTAATACATTATTAATTAATAATAATCGATTTTTGGCATCAAGAATCGATGCAGTATATTGTGAAAGTTAGTATTGCGATGCATTGTCATGACGATTATTTTGCACACCCCTACTCTGCGTGGTCTTCTCCGTAGTTCCACAGGAATGTCCGGTTTAGGTCCAGAAAGCGCCGAGGACTTGGAGAGAGACAGGAGCTGTTCCCTTGAATACACATTGGGGAGACTGCTCTGATGAGCCATACAGACAGTACAAAGAGGCAAGCCAAAATCCAGAAATAATGGCAAAAATGCCCAAAAAACATAGGTAGTGCTAATTGGATGGCTAAAGTGAGTTAAGTAAGAAAAAAAGAAAAATGGAATAAAATCTAAAAGTGCAAACAAACAAGCTTAAAGGTAGTTAGGCAGGAGCTACTGCACCCAGCTGCCACTCTCAGGCGCTTGGGTGTGATGACACTACTACAGGCACCACCACTCAGAACACTACTACTACTACACTAATACAGGCATCACCACTCAGAACACTACTACTACTACACTAATACAGGCATCACCACTCAGAACATTAATACTACTACACTACTACAGGTACCATTCAGAACACTACTACTACTACACTAATACAGGCATCACCACTCAGAACACTACTACTACAGGTACCACCACTGAGAACATTACTACTACATTACTACAGGTCCCTCCACTCACAACACTACTACAACACTACTACTACAGGTACCACCGCTCAGATATATCACCAATCTCTACTCATAAGAAATTACCATAAAACACAACAGATTAGCTTGATTATTTATAGTAACACTAAACAACAAGCAGTTCTATTTTGACCCAAACACACATCAAACTCCCGGTCTAACAATGTTGGAATGTTTTTTTTTTTTTATGCAGCTCTTATTTTGGGTCAAGTACAAACCAAAGTCCTCCATGTTATTGTATGGCAGGTGTTTTTCATGGCGCTTTCCTCAAGTCTTGTGCACCGACTCTTTCCACTTCGTGCGGGGCTTATTCAAACTGCCCAGAGGAGACCACCGACCCGTCACCTACTTCCACCAGGAAACTGAGAACAGAGCCCCAGACGGAGAGTTGCTGGAGCCCAGGACCACCTCCAAGGGCAGGAAGGACAAAGCTCCCTCTGATAACAGTAGTGTGTGTGAGCCAGAGGGGATGGACTGGGAGGAGCCATCAGGAGTGAACCCTCCTGATGTGAGTGACATGCTGCAGTTCTCCCTGGAGCATCCAGGGGGTGCCTGTGCAGCAGCCCTGAGTCTCATGTCCCTGGGACTGCTGTCCATCTACTTGTCCATCCCCAAACAGATGGTAGTGGTGGACAGCACACTGGTCGACTCCGATACAGTAAAAAGGTATTCACACACAGTGACTAGTCACTATCATTTTCCATAACATTAATGTGTTTTTTTTTTGTTTTTTTTTGTTTTTTTAAACCTTTATTTAACCAGGAAAGTCCCATTGAGATTACTAATTTCTTTTTCAAGGGAGTCCTGGCCAAGACGGCAGCACAGTTACATTACATTTACACACAGACATCACAAAATGGATTCTTAAAAGCAATTACAAATCATAGATCATTCTAGTCACTATCTTTTTCCATAACATTAATGTGCAGGTTCAGATGATTCTCTCATTTTGCCTGAATTTGATACAGTCTGTTGTAAATATAAATGATAGTACACAAATCTTCTTCAAACATATCCTGAAATGCCACTGTGTGTCAGATGCCCTTCCTATGTTTCCATGGCATCTGCTAACTGGGCAAAAGTTTATTTGGACGAATAAATTTTGCAGTCTATTTCAAACCTACAAACACTTTAAGACAGAAATTGGTCCACCCAAAGGACAAAATACCGAGCCACAAACAAAGAAACGTGCTCTACTCCATTCAGTGTAGTGAAGACTGCAGTGAGCGCTACACTGGAGAAACAAAACTGTACCACTTCACAAGAGGATGTACCAACACAGACGAGCGCCCCAGAGTGGACCAGTGGTTTGAGAGGGGGATTTAAAGAGGCTATTTTTGTCAAGAAAGAGAATCCTTCCGTGAACAGAAATGGAGGTCTCAGACATCATTTGTCTCCCATTTATAACGCTAGCCTCAACACTCCACTCCCACTGCATATTTAATAGGCCCACCTAACTAACAGAAACTTAAGCAAGTAGGTATGGTAGTCTCAAAGTAATTTCATTGTAGTTAGCTCCTCCCTTCAGGGAGATATAGACAGTGTCCACCAGTGTCTGACCAGAACTGAAAAGCAGCTTAGATGAGCTGTGAAACATATTCGACAAATAAACTTTTGTCCAGATGTCAAATTGAATTTCTCCTTTTGCCTATACTGTAAGTGAATAGATCTTCACTGACATGATTTTCCCCTGTAGCACCCTGGATGAAGAGGAGGAGGATGATGAGGAAGCAGAGGAGACCAAGAAGATGGAGGTGAAGGCTCACCAGGCGTCCCACACCAAGTATCTAATGATGAAGGGATACTGTGCTCCAGGGATAGGTCAGCATCTGCTAACACTGCTATTGGAAATACAGTTTGAATTTAGACTTTCATTATAATATTTTATTAGAAACACCACAAAGTGTTGATATAATATTAATATATTTAATTCATATTGAACACCTGGCAGTGGTGTGGGAGGGCTCACCTCCAAAGGATGGTCCATGTAGTACCTCCCAAAAGATTACTACCATGTGCTGTCTGTGTATTCCCTGTTTAACACTGACTCAAAGTGTGTGCTGAATTCTAGTGAAGCTGCGTAACCTGAGCACCAACGACAACATTGTGGTGGAGTCGTGTGTGATGAGGCTCCAGCTGAGAGACAGGCCTGCCCACAGCATCTTCAGCCTGGAGTGTAAGAACACTGACCCCTGCGCCATCACACTGCACCATCACTGACCCCTGCACCATCACTGACCCCTACGCCATCACACTGCACCATCACTGACCCCTGCACCATCACTGACCCCTGCGCCATCACCCTGCACCATCACTGACCCCTGCGCCATCACACTGCACCATCACTGACCCCTGCACCATCACTGACCCCTGCACCATCACACTGCACCATCACTGAACCCTGCACCATCACACTGCACCATCACTGAACCCTGCACCATCACACTGCGCCATCACTGACCCCTGCACCATCACTGACCCCTGCACCATCACACTGCACCATCACTGACCCCTGCACCATCACACACACTACTCCTCTACTCTTCTTCTCTTTGCGCAGGGACATGCTGCTTGCTGCATTTGCTAAAATTTTTCATGTATTTTAGCAAAATTAATTTTGTCCCATTATAGTATGTTGTATAAGCAGCTCCTGAGGTCTAAATGAGTCCATTGTACTGTATGTATGTACTGTCTGTATCTACTGAACTGTCTTATTGTCCAATAATCAGGAAGTGAGTAGTTAGCATGCTTGTTGTCACTAGCTTTATCATAATGCCAAAACTCTCTCTGAGAGTTGTAGAAAGTGCTTATAAACTCATCATGGTGATTAATTAAGATGCCCAGAATGCATAAGGTCAGTGAGGAATGACTTTGGACCACTGCAAAGTGTTAAACAGGAACTAATTTGAAATCTGGTATATTGCCTTTAACAACAAGTGTGTGATGAGGACTTGAGGAAAAACAGTTGTATGAAAAGATTTGGGCACCCCTCTGAGGTTGCATAATAATTGACTCTGAAAATGATCACAGTGGCATGTCATTCATTTCCCCATAAAAGCCGAGGACTGGGTGGTTTTCCAGACACAGATTTTAAGTGTGGTAATATTCATTTGTATGAAGTTAAATCAAATGTGAGAAATAGGCTGTGCAAAAATGTGGGCACCGTTGTCATTTTGTCGCTTTGAATACCTGTAACTAATCAACACAGAGTAAATGGAACACAAAATTGGTTTGATGAGCTCATTAAGTCTTGAACCTCATAGACAGGAGCATCCAAACATGACAAAAGGTATTTAAAGATCCCATGACATGGTACTTCTTGATGCTTTTATATGGCTCCTTAATGGTTCCCTAATACTGTAAATGAATCCTTCTTCAAAATCAACACTTAGTGCATGAGAAAGACACATGTACAGAGTCAGAGTCATAATCCCTCTGTCTGAACAACTCATTCTGGGCCTTGTTGCTTGAATGCAAATGAGAAGGACACAGATTGGTTAGAGGAGCGGGTGGGGGTGGGGGGCAAATGCGCCGCTGGTTCCTTGTTTTAGCGGTGCGCTGTGCCTGGCCCCACTTCCGCGTGTGTAAGCGCGAAGGAGGAGAGGAGAGCCTTTTCAATGAAAAAAACACATTTTCACAGAAAATAAAATTAAACCACTGCTGTTTCAGAGGTCCAGAGGGTCGGGTAAAGGACTTCCGAGTCTAGAAACACTCGCATGTGCCTCCAGGCAAATAAAAAAACGCATTTCGCATTGCGTAGCTCCTCCGCAGTCCAAACTCTCTGGGCGTGATTTCCAGAGACAGGAGGTGGAGATCCAGACGGTGGTGGAACTGAATTTGCATTTCTTTTTTCGATCTGACAAGGTGCCTTGTCCAGAATCGCCCATTTGAGCTGTGTTTTTTCAAACGCAGAAAAGGATCGCAAATGCTCAGTTTAGACACTTCGCAACTTTTAGCCATTGGGGGGGCCTAAACAGGGTTAGGGGAGCTCACATTAACGTTCAAAAACGTCAGAAAGTGAAAATTTCATGCCATGGGACCTTTAAGGCGGCCAAATGCAAGTGGTGCTTCTCTTTGACTCTTTTCTGAAGAGTGGCAACATGGGGGCCTCAAAACAACTTCTCAAATGACCTGAAAACAAAGATTGTTCAGCATTATGGTTTAGGGGAAGGCTACAAAAAGATATCTCAAAGATTTCAGCTGTCAGTCTCCACTGTGAGGAACATAGTGAGGAAATGGAAGCCACAGGCACAGTTCTTATTAAGACCAGAAGTGGCAGGCCAAGAAAAATAGAGAGGCAAAGACAAAGAATTATCAGAATGATCCAAAACCACCCACAGACCACCTCCAAAGACCTGCAAGGTCACCTTCTGCAGATGGTGTCACTGTGCATAGGTCAACAATACAGGACAAGGAAAGGCTGTACGGGAGAGTGATGTGGAAGAAGCCTTTTCTTCGCTGATGCCACAAACTGAGTCGCTTGAGGTATGCAAAAGCACATTTGGACAAGCCAGCTTCATTTTGGAGTAAGGTGCTGTGGACTGATGAGTCATTTGTTCATGACAAGAGGCGATATGCATGACAGCAAAAGAACACAGCATTCCCATACCTGCAAACTAGTCACCTTTCGGCAAAATTCGCCATTGTGATCCCAAAATGGGTCACTTGTGTGAATCGTGTAGATCCGAAGAGGTTTTTTTTGGGGGGAGGGGGGGTCTACGTGCGAGTGAACAATTTTTCCCGAGGAGCGGGGAGAATTGCGTGAGAAATGCCGTGTGAGCGTGTGAACACGTCAAATTGTCTCTCTCAATGCGTGAGACTTGAGAGCCCTGCTGTAAATGTTTGTCTAAAGAGCAAACTTAAACTACAAAGCAACCAATGAGAGTTATATAAATGAAGTTATTACCTGATGGTTCTCAGTTTGTTTTATCATCACCGCAGTGTGCGCTTAGCAGCTGAAACTACACTCTACAGTCTGCCCAACAACAGAACAATCCATTTTCTGATTGGCTGATTTTTTTCCGGGGAGCGGGACGGGGAGGAGGGGGAGAGTTTTTTTTAATGCAGCCTAAAGCATCTTTGAGTAAAAAAAAAAAAACACATTATTATTATTAATAATAATAATAATAATAATAATAATAATTATTATTATTATTATTTACTAGTATTAAATGTGCTGTACCAGATTTTTCCTAGTATTAGTAATTTTAAACACTTTGCAGTTGTCCAGTTATTCCTCACTTGCCGTAACTATTGTGCGAAGTAGAAAATATAATGAAAAGCTTTATGCATTGTCCCTTTATGTAAATGAGTTGTATACTCACTAATGTTTTCCAATAATAGACCTTCAAATACAAAAACTTCAGAAAAACACACATCATTCATTCACCCCTGTGTTCCAGCTGAGCCTGCTCTGGACTTGTCCTTGTGTGGTCCGTCCCTGCTGCCCCCTGGCCTCTCCCACTCCATCTCCTGCCCCCCCCTCAGCATAGACCAGTGTCTGGCTCTGCTGAAGGAGCACAGGGGCTACTGCACAGAGGACCTCCAGGCATGCACTTTGCTCTGGGACACTCTGGAGCAGGCCGGGGAGAGGGGCCTGGAGGTGGAGCAGTTCAGAGAGAGCCACAGAGATCTGGAGCTGGAGCGGCCCCCACGCACTAGGACTCTGCAGGACTACATGCAGGTACAGGGCAAGGGACAAAAACAGGAAACTTCTGCTGTTTCCTGGCAGTCCAGAGAATGTCCCTATGGGAACTTTAAGGGACAACCAGTCACATAAAAATGTCAGAAAAAACTTCACACCTACCTGTTGTTTTGTTTAGCATCATTTGCAGATATTTTCAAGGTGCACTGTGCAACTTTTTTGGTGGAGGGTCCGGTACCTACCTTGCCTCCATGTAATTGCTTTGCCTGGAATGTTCCATGATATGAGATTAAACAAGATATGAGATTAAACAACGATAGATGAATCTATCATTTACTCATTACGGGTGTTTCTGTTGCTCAAAAATACAATCATTCCTTCTGTGAATAGGGACGACTCTCCACAGATCTGAACAGTAATGTAGCGTAGTGCTGTAACCTGCTTGTCTCTGTTGTGATGGATAGGTTTAATGCCATACTGAGGAACATTTGAGACAAAATAACATTTCCGTGGAAAAAAAACATTTGTCAGAAGTTACACAATGCACCTTTAAAGTTTTATATTAAGCACATTTTGAACTACTTTGAGATATCATGGCATTGTTTTTATGTAGTGAAAAGAATGTATGATGTATACTGGCTATGAAATTTCCTTTGGGATTTATAAATTATCCATCTAGGGTTGTAAAAAGTAATCCCAAAACATGCTCAAATTGTACTTTTCCTGAACACTTCTAGAGTTTTCTCTACACCAGTATAGAATCACAGGGGAACTTAAAAAAAAACATTATTACTTTGTGCTGAAAATTACAGTCTATCATTTTTTTTTCCATCATTGAGGTATTGAAATTGGTATCGAGTATCGAGCCTTAGTATTGAAAGCGAGTTTGAAATGTTAGATATAATGTTGTCATGATACTATCTATCAGGCATGAAAATCCCTCACCTTTCGGCAAAATTCGCCGTTTTGAAGTCAAAATGGGTGACCTACGTGAATCGTGTAGATCCGAGGAGAAAAAAAAATGGGGGGGGCAAAATCTCCGCAAGTTCAAGGGCCGAACTGCGGTCCAGCTTCCAATTATGTTGCAGCATAATTACCCACCGATCGCGCTCCCGCCAATCATGACGATTAGCGCTGTTGTATTTGCGCCTGTTCGCTGATCAGCTGTGAGCGAGCCTCGTACGCGGCATTTCATGAAACTGGAGAAAATCCTTAACTTGTTACGTTAATGCTACGTAAGAAGGAACTCTCGCCTCGGGACACGTTCGAGATACGTCTGTTTCTCTGGAGCTCCGGATAATTAAAGTCCGTGGATATATGCGACGCGCGCATACTCGTGAATACGCAAATTAACACTGCAAACTGTTACAACAGAGTGACCACGTTCTTATGGGGTGAGTCAGATTATCAGATTATTTCTGCATCAAAGGGACATATTAGCTGACAACAGGGGCCTAAACCAGGACTAAACCAGGACTAAACCAGGTCAAACTAGGGTTAGGTTTAGGGTTGGGGTTAGTGCATCCTTCTGACCTTTTACAAGAACTTTTACAACTACTACAATGACTAACACCATTTCAGTCAGGCTAAAAACACAAGGCGGCTTGAAATTGGTTAGCAGAGGTGATGTTTTCCTCTCCATGTTGTCACTCCCCCTTCAGATCCAGCACAATCAATCTTCAAACTACTGCACATCATGTCAGGTGTGTCAAGTTGCTATGTAAGGTTTTGTATCATGTTTTTGTATATTTATTTAGAATAGTTGTGTGGGAGCATGAATGATGTAGGGTTGTGGGTGGAGCATTGCACAGAATCTTACAGCTCACTGTAAGGAGGGTTCAAATAGTGCCTGGGAGAGATCACTAAATTACACAATTACATAACATGGTTGCAAAAAACATTTAGCATAACATCTCCTCAAATAAGATTCATAATTTGCTTATTTGCTATTAGCCTTTAAACATGCTCTTGAGGACCTTTGCTTTGACGTCTCACATTTAGAGCTTAAAATAATAATCTTCAGACAGGGGTGTAGCATCATTTTCTGGGTCCTATGTACAAATCATCTTAGTGCTTCACACTGCATGTTGTCGAATGAAAAATGCACATAAAGCCCTATTCGGCTGGGATTAGTTTTATGGGGTGAAGTAATAGTTACTAGGGAATTTAGTCCTGTCTGAACGCGCCATGTCTGTAAACATAACGGAGTATGTGTGTGAAATTTACGGTGAGCTTCACCTTCTGTAAAACGGTCTGGAGGAATTACCATTACCTCAGTAAAGATGTACGTAATATTTCGTCACATCCGTTTAAAGAAATAATTTACCACAATTTTCAAACATTGAGGAGCTTGAAGCGTTTTGTTTTGCCGACAAGCAAAATGATCTACCGGTACTCTCAAACAAACACACACATCGACCAATGAAAAATCCCAAGAGGTAAAAATCAGTCATCAGAGGCATGAAACTTCTGCTTGTTTTAGATTATGTATGCTGATGCTCTATTAGTCCTGATTATGGGCAATAATTTGCATAGTTCGCTAATATTTCACATAGTCTAATCATGATTTATCTATCTTCAGCTGATGCTTTTACGGCGACGAACACGTGACGGCAGAGCGTAAACAAACTCCCCCCGTTGCGACGTCTCTGTTTTCAGACAATAGAACCGTGTTTCTGCAGGTGCAATCCAATACAACTGGGGTTAGATTAGATTAGGCTTTATTGTCTCATTATGGACACATTCATGTTGGACAAGCACAAAAACACAACTACAAAAGACATACATTTGTCAAAAGTATTGAAAATCACAAACTAGAAACTACTCACACTCATACTAGCTCATGATACTCATTTGAGCAATTGTCCATACTAAAAAAGTCCCATTCACAGGACAAAAATGAACCTTTCCTGCATAGTTTTAGAATGAGCTGTATTAAGATAAGTTGTATAAGAGCACATAGAGTACTACAATTTCATGTTGAAAATCACATTCTGTGTCTAACGAAACGATTGTGGTATCGGAATCAGTATTGAGTATCAAGTCTATTGTGACAACATTACAATAGAAAGTGGTCCACATACACAACACGACGAGCATACAGCATTAACTACCATGAAAAAGAACTAAAGAACTGATGAGGTTCAATACTATACAAATTCTCTTAACCAGTTCATCAGTACACATTTGCACTCAGAAGTCCAGTCCTGCTGCTAAACACACACAACACGTCTTAGGGTTAGGGCGCCATCTACTGGCCATATGGGGCATTACTATGGAACTTTTTTCCGACATGCTGACAGAAGCAAGCAGATGCAGTAAACGCAACCTGATGGTAGAAATGTTTAAAACGTGTGGTGATTATTTACTTATTACTCCCCTTTTTTAGAACACAACAAACTCTAGCTCCTCTCACCAGTGCTTTCACATTGCTAGTGGCTTGTGGATGCAAGCTGAAACGTCTCAATGGCAAAAGCGTTGTCCAAAGTATTACCTTTGAAACCTTCACCACTTTTGCTTAAATTCTTGCAGCTACAATTTACCCTTTTGCCAGCAGATGGCTCAATGCAATGCACTCTGAATGGGGAGTGACTTAATGCGGAGAGCAATGGGCGGGAAACCTATAAAACAATATTTATTTAATAATTAATACTGTATGTTGTTTTCATTGAATGTAGTCTTTTTGAAACAATAAAAGGTAACATGGTGATCTAAATATGCTTTTGTTACAGTTAATACCCCATAGAAGTAAAATTCTCCCTCTTTAAGTGTGGATTAAAAAAAAACTTGAATGAAACATAACTGCGGCTTTAATTGCTTGATATGGAGTCTTTTCTAACCTCCTCTCCCATGTCACCCCAGGACCTGCAGCAGGAGGGCCAAGTGCTGCTGGTGGGGGCCCATGGAGCTCGCTGGGTGCTCCGTCAGCACTCGCAGCCCTGGCTCATCACCCCAAACACTGGCCAGTGGAGCCGCACGCCACATGATGACCAGAGCTTCTCCACCCCCAAGAACGACATCCCCTTCATGAGGAAGAAACGCCCCATGGCCAGGGACAGCACAGAGGAGACCACAGCCAAGAGACCAGTCCTGGACACCTGCAGGGACGGAGGAGAGGGGGCAAGGGAAGGAGCAGGGAGACCAGAGGAACAGCTGAAGGGAGCAGAGGAGGAGACGAGTCATGCAGTGAAGGTACGGGTTGTGACTGTACTAGTACATATCATAGATAATCGTAAGATATGAGATATATATATGATAAAATATGTATATTTAAAGAAGGCATCTAATGCTTTTGGGGGGATCAGTATTAGAGATATTTCAGTTGGCTGATATTCACACTTTTAGAGCATCAGCCATCGGCCTCAGGTCAATATTTAATTTAGGCCGACCTGCTGCCTACACAGTTCTTATTCAGTTTGTAGAAAAACATTGCTGTGCTTGAGTTTGTACTGAATTCAAATGACAAACTCAGCTCCACATATCGGCCCAAAAATATTGTTCAGTTCCTCTGGACTCTAAACACCCAGTATAGACATCAGCCATGAAAAAAACCATATCAATCTCTCGTTAGTAACAAACTATCACATGGACTAACTCTGTAGTTTATTTGATCTTTTATATTTTGTTCATTTTCATTAGGTTCTTTTTTTCAGTTTCAGTTTCGACGGCTCACTAGTGGTTTTCCTCAGAGGAAGTCCACTCACTCACCCAACTGCAGGACAATACAAGATGATAAAACCATTATAACATTATTAAAAGTTCTAAAAAGGTTTAGTTTATATAATATGACTCCATTAGAATATTTTAATGCTACTGTACAAGTAAAAACAAACAAATACATGCAAAACTTTGACCCTGTGACCTCCCTAACTACAGGTGGGCACAGCAGCAGAGGAGCAGCTGGAGCTGGTGAAAGGGGAGGAAGAGACAAACCTGCAGCCTGAAGAAACAGAGGGAGAGGGAATGAATGCAGAGCTACAGGAGGAGAGAGAGAAGACAGGAGCAGAAGAGGACAAAGAGGAGGAGAGAGGAGCAGAGGAGGGCAGTGAGAAGAGAGATGACAGAGCAGAGAGATTGCCTGTACCCAGCCGCTGTACCAGTCCATGCTGGACTCCTGAGTAAGTACTGACCTGATGTACGAGAGGGATGGGACAGTAAACAATAATATGGTGTACAGATAATAGTCGTCTGTGGGACATTTTCTAGAACCGTGAGAGTCGCCAAGAGATCACCACAATGTGCAATGTCCTGATCCAGGATGATCTCTTCTAGGTCAAAGTACAATACAATAACAGAATTAAATATGGAACCTATTTATAACATAAATGATAATGATTCACATCCATAAGGTTTTTAAACTGCAGCAGCTAAAATAACGATGGTGATGTAATCATTAAGCTAAATTATTTTGTCCATGATGACACTAAATGTCATTATTGTCTTTTATTGTAGACGCAGTAGTTCAGGTGGTACTGGGGGGCTTGTTCAGGCATGGGTTAGTAGCTGTATTCATCTCATTGGATGGAGTATATGGTATTTCATAGTATTCTCATGATCCAAACAGAGTTGTGATATTGTGGTAAGAAATGCTACAGTTTCTTTTAACAAGGCGTTATAAGCCCTTTGTGCTGTTATTGATAATCATAATATTGATCATCATAATTAGGGATGCACCGATCCAGCTTTTTCAGTTCTGATAGTGATTCCGATGCTGTAGCTATCTGCTGATACCCAATATCAACCAATACCCATGCAGAGACCCATAACAGTATTTATCTTCTTTAGGTAAAAAAAAAATAAAAAGATTCTCAATTAAGTACAGAAAAAGGAAAAGTTCAAACATTCTTTCTGGGCCAACTACGACCAGTAAACGGTCTTCTTACGTCAAACTGGATATCAACTGAATCAATATTTGCAAGCTGATATGCAATCCTGCTAATTTTTCAGCATCGGTGCCTAATCATTTTTTTAAAAGGCTGATTTTCAGGAGGAAGTGGCTATTTAGTGGCTCTCTAGTGTTAAGAGTGTGTGTGTGTGTGTTTGTGTGTTTGTGTGTGTGTTTGTGTGTGTTTGTGTGTGTTTGTGTGTGTTTGTGCTTGTGTGTGTGCAGAGACAGTCCTGGGGAGAGCGTGAGCTTCGTGGCCCGTCCCTGGAGGTTGGTGGATGGGAAGCTGAACCGGCTCGTTTGTAAGGGCATGTTGGAGGGCCTGCTCTACCACATCATGTCTGTGCCCGGGGTCACCCTGGAGGCCCTGCTCCTGCACTACAGAGCTGTGCTGCAGCCACAGGCCACGCTGGAGCTGCTGCAGGTGCACTCACATATGCTCTTTTACTCATCTAGTGGGATTCAAATACTCAGCTTATTTAAAGGAAAAGTAACGTTTTTTTACAATCTGAGCCTTCTTTCGGCAATAAAACAAGTAGTTTTACTCACCCATAGCAGTTTGGTGTCAATTGGAGCAGTATCGCAGAACTTATGTTGAGCCGTTCTGTTCTACTCATGATCCCGTATCCGTTAGCGTGAGTGCTCGGGGCACTGATTTGCGGTGTCCAAATAACACAAACTTTAGCACTTTTCAAATCACAGAAGATCGCCGTGTCAGGGTAGACTTTTAGTGGATTCCAAAACGGCCTGAAACCCGATATCGCAACAGAAAAGTAAAGTTCAGAGCGGTGTTAGCTTCTTTCGGACTAGCGGTGTTTACAAAACAGCTGAGTTCACGCATGCGCACTGTCCTCTCTGATGACGTCATCAAATGAAACTATAGCTGGATATCGGGTTTCAGGCCGTTTTGGAATCCACTAAAAGTCTACCCTGACACAGCGATCTTCTGTGATTTGAAAAGTGCTAAAGTTTGTGTTATTTGGACACCGCAAATCAGTGCCCCGAGCACTCACGCTAACGGATACGGGATCATTAGTAGAACAGAACGGCTCAACAGAAGTTCTGCGATACTGCTCCAATTGACACCAAACTGCTATGGGTGAGTAAAACTACTTGTTTTATTGCCGAAAGAAGGATCAGATTGTAAAAAAACATTAATTTCCCTTTAAATTAGGGCTGCATAATATAACGCACAAGTACTAATATTGTGATACTGACTGATGCCATAATTGACACTGCAGCATCCTCAGTATGTTGCGATAGAAAGATGGATAAAAGGATAGACAGACCTTTATTGTCCCAGGGGGAATTTCTTTTCACCGTCACAGTCAAACAGACAAATGAACACAGGACATGGACATGGACACACACATGCCCTGACACATACTGACGTGTGCCCACCTCCACTTCAACCACCCCACCATTGTGCTTAGCACAGCCTGCACTTCAAAGAAAAAGAGCTTCAGGGTTCCCTTAGACTGGAGCTATTGGTCCGTTAGCTGTTGCTAATGCTAGCAGGAGGGATCTTGGGGAAAGAAGGCACCAGATTGGTCTGATGTTAATGTTCATATCTTGATTTAGGGACAAAATAGTGAATTAAAACCCCTAGGATCATGTAAAGCAGGTTAATACGAATATTTTAAGACCAAAATCACAAGCCTGACAGCAGCAGTTATAGAGAGAAACAGAATCGCGCCCATGCTCAATTCCTGTTTGGAACGTGGCAACTAGCAGGTTAGCTCTGTCCACAGATATATTTAGTCTGTTGTGTTGTGAGGGTCGCATTGAGCCCTTTCAGTATTTTTGTATCCCTAGAAGCAAAGAATACCAAAATGTTGTTATTTCCTGCCTCACTAGAACGTTTAACCCTTCAATGCACATTTAATAAACCAGAGTTGGATTGCCCTGTGTCTGTGCAGGCCCTTGTCGACCTGGGCTGTGTGAAGAGGAAGACTCTGGTGAAACGTCCCAAAGCCTCTCTGTTCTCACGCCCCGCCCCCTCTCCTAAAACCGAGACCAGGCTGTCCGCATCGTCCTGCGAGTCCGGACGGGAGCAGCCCGACGCGGTGTACTACGAGCCCACTGTGAGCTGCATGCTGCACCTTAGCCGTGTGCTGCCCCATGAGCGCCACTGGAACTCCGATACCTCCTGACAGAACCCGACAGCCCCTGCTGGACCCCGCTGGACCCTGCTGGACCCTGCTCCTGCCTGCTCCTGCCTGCTCCTGCCATGGCTTCTTTAGTAGTTTGACTGTTGTTCATAGCTCAGAGATACACGGTATGACTTCACGAAAAGTTGGAAAGACAAAAAAATCTTCTCTCATCAGTAATGCTCTCCAAATGATTTTAAAGTTTCATGATGTAACTTTTCTTGTGGGGGGCCTGATACCAGCTTGTTTCCATGGAGATGTTATGACATAAAGAGCCCATATTACGCTTTCTGCCCTATGTTATGTTGTTTCCTCATCACCAACAAACCTGGAGTTGTGTTTTGTTTTGTTTCATTCACAAATGCATATTTAGGACGTTTTCTCGCAGAAAACACTCATGTGGATGTCATGTGGTAATATAGAGGTGCTTCGCTGTGTTTTTAAACTCCATACGCCTTTACTAGAATCATCTGGATGATTTCAGTCCTGGAATTGCCAATCTCTACTGAACTAAAAGTATTCAAACATGCATGAATGAAACAAAATACAACTCCAGGTCTGTTTCTAAGGAGGTAATATTATAACATGGCTGAAAGACGTGTCACTTTTGTGTAATATAGGACCTTTACGCAATTGCTGGTCTTCTTGTTCAAAAACATCAAATCTTCATGGCGACAAGCAGACGGCAGTCCTCTACCAGAAAAGCTCCACAATGCACCTTTAAAGCTGTAAAAGTAGCACACAACTTCTCTCGTTTAATTGGCTGTTTTTTATTTCAGATTAAATGCCTGCACAACATTTATTTTTATGTTTGGACCACCTGCAGTAGGGCTGTGATAGAGAGACAGATTAAACAGAACAGAAAGTGCATTCCAGCCTACGGAAGTCATTAGGGGCCACACCTCCCAAACATTGTCCGCTGTGTTTTCATAACAACATGGAAACACCCGCCAAACGTACAGCTAGAGTTTTCATCATGGACTATATTGACTGCATCCAAATGAGCCGGGGAAGTACAAGATTTCATTTGGGCTCTGCTTAGATGTTTTGTGTAACTTTTTGTATGAAAAGCGCTTTATAAATAATGTTTGATTGATTGATAGACAGCTTTTCTTTTTAAGGGATTATGGGATTTAACATGAGAGAGAGAGAGTAAGGAGTGTTTTGTTTTTGTGTAAATAAATAAAATCTATTTAAGTTTTGTTTTTATGTTGTTTGTAGTAGATCTGTATCTCGCAACTCTCCAGTTATGTCTAATCACATATATTTTTCCTCAAGCCAGAGTGTAAGGATTAGTAAGTTAACCCTGAAAAGACTATGAACTATTATTATAATGTGTTTTAATGTATGCAAATGATTTTTTTCAAGCATTATTTTACATCCGATTTTAATCAAACCTGAATTGTGTTTTGTTTCATTCACACGTTTAATACACAAACTCTGCATATTTGGAGTTCTTCTCTCAAAGAAAACAATATACAGTGGTACCTCACCTTACGAAATTAATTCGTTCCAGAAGTGGTTTCGTAACGTGAAAAATTCGTAAGTTGAGTAGGTATTTCAATGGAAAAAGCCTGATTCGTTCCAAGGCCCCGATCCAAGTTTTTTTTTTTTTTTATAGTGTAACTTTTTTTATAGTGTAACATTGTGTTCTGTGTTTCTCACATTTGTCTCTCGTTTAAACACTCAAACTTTCATAGATTTTCAACAAAATTATTAATAGTGAAGTGTGGGGGGAGGGGGGAGAAGACTGCGCTCTGACACGTGTGATAGCGCAGCATGACCCCGCGCGGGGCTGACAGCAGGTCTAGATCAAGGTCTAAACCTGGACTGGACCAGGACTAAACCAGGACTAAACCAGGACTAAACCAGGACTAAACCAGGACTAGACCAGGTGGATTAAAGCAGCGAGGAGGGGACTGCACGCAGTCTGAGCGCATGAACGAGACCCATGCAAGAGCCGCGGCTCCTCCTGGTTTAGTCCAGGTTTAGTCCTGGTTTAGTCCAGACCACCGCGGCTCCTCTAGACCTGGTCAGGTCTAGAGGAGGTCTAGACCACCGTGCTCTTGCATGGGTCTCGTTCATGCGCTCAGACTGCGTGCAGTCCCCTCCTCGCTGCTTTAATCCACCTGGTCTAGTCCTGGTTTAGTCCTGGTCTAGTCCTGGTTTAGTCCAGGTTTAGTCCTGGTCCAGTCCTGGTTTAGTCCAGGTCTAGACCTGCTGTCAGCTCCGCGCCGGGTCATGTGCGCTATCACACGTGTCAGAGCGCAGTCTTCTCCCCCCTCCCCCTTCCCCCCACACTTCACTATTAATAATTTTGTTGAAAATCTATGAAAGTTTGAGTGTTTAAACGAGAGACAAATGTGAGAAAAGTTTAAATCCAGTCTGAGAAAAGCGTATAATGTGTGTGGCTGAGCGCGCATTATTTGAATTTTTGAGATTTCGCGTTTCGTAACTTGAATTTTCTTTCGTATCTAGAGACAAAAATTTACCGTGAAGGCGTTTCGTAACTTGAAATTTTCGTTTGTTGGGTCATTCGTAAGGTGAGGTACCACTGTAATGTGGTAATGTAGGAAGGGCTTCACTGTTCACTTTCACGAGAATCATTTGGATCATTTCAGCCCTGGAATTGCCAATCTCTACTGAACTAAAGGTAAAGGAGCTGTTAATGTGAAAACTACAGCTTGATGACAGTGGAACAGAGCATTTTCAGCGTTGGCGATGTAGACAAACTAATAATAAAGTGTTACTCAAACATTTGTGAATGAAACAAAACACAACTCCAGCTATTTTTGAGGAGGTAACAGTCTTAACATGGCTAAAAGCTCACAAGAGACAAATTTGCGTAATAATCTGTGGACCTTTAATGGGTCCACAGATTTCCGGTCTCTATAAAATGGAAGCCTCCTCTGGTTTATCGTTGCCATGGCAAATTCTACTTTCTTGGATCCATTGATGACCTTTCTCAGCTAGACTAAATGACCAAACTGTGAGTGATCGACACTGCTCCAAACCTCTTTTATGAAATAAGAAACTCTGGCCCTGTCTGAGTGAGGAAATCAACTTTGTTCACTTTGCTTTGTGAAAAGGGCCGAGTCATATGACGGTTAAAACAAATGCTTCACTAGCATTAAAGTGGAATATTAGTGAGCCATAAGTGATTATTGATCAGTCATTAGTCATTGGTGATTAATGAGTCTGGTGGATGTGAATGGATGTCATAAACACGGAGGTTTTCGGGGTACCACCTGATGACATGCTGTGGGATCAACAATTTGGAAAGTAACATGCACAAACGAAACAACTCCAGGTATGATTCTGATGAATATCTGTAACAAATCTCAAAGTGTGTGTTTATCCTTCCACCCATTTTCTTCCACATTATCCGAGACCCAGGTCACAGAGGCGGCGGTCTGAACATGGAGACCCAGACTTCCCTCTCCACAGACACCAGCATGTCCTGGTTCTTTTCTGGGGCCTCCTTTGTATTGTGTCCTTTGTGTTCATTTCTATTGTAATTTATTCATCAGTGATCAAAGTTAAATGTCCTAGATCAGGGGTCTTCAACGTTTTTCAGGCCAGGGACCCCCAAACAGATGGCGAACTGGGCCAGGGACCCCCTACGATATATACGGCATAGAATTGTGTTTTATATTAAATTGAGCTTAGTGTCATGTATAAACATTGCTACTCTGTTATGGTACATCCAATACAAGGAAATAATACACAGGTTAATACTGTATTTTACACTATAAAATATAAAATATTATTTTAAAGGTCCCATGGCATGAAATTTTCACTTTCTGAGGTTTTTGAACGTTAATGTGAGTTCCCCTACCCTGTTTAGCCCCCCCCCCCCCCATGGTAAAAAGTTGCGAAATGTCTAAACTGAGCATTTGCGATCCTTTTCTGCATTACAAAAAAATCGGAGCTCAAACGGGCGATTTTGAACAAGGCACCTTAATGACGTCAGATCGAAAAAAGAAATGCAAATGCAGTTCCACCCCCGTCTGTCTGTACTCGGCGTCTCTGTAAATCACGCCCAGAGAGTTTGGACTGCGAATGCGCTAGGCAATGCGAAATGCGTTTTTTTATTTGCCTGGAGGCACGTCCGAGTGTTTCTAGGCTCGGAAGTCCTTTATCTGAGCCTCTGGACCTTTGAACAGCAGTGGTTTAATTTTATTTTCTGTGGAAATGTGTTTATTTTTCAATGGAACGCTTCAAATCTCTCCCCCCGTGCAAAAACAAGGAAATGGATCAGCTGAGAGCGGAGAGTTTGGCCACGCCCCCACCCTCTACTATAGGCCAGCTCTTTTCTCCTCATTTGCATCCATTATGGAGTGTTCAGAGAGAGAAAAATTACTCTTTCTCATCTTATCTCTGTTTCTCATGCACTGAGTGTTGATTTTGAAGAAGGATTCATTTACAGTATTAGGGAACCATTAAGGAGCCATATAAAAGCATCAAGAAGTACCATGTCATGGGATCTTTAAAGTGAAATCAAAAGATTTCGCGACCCTTCCTGCAGTACCTCCGGGACCCCCCTAGGGGTCGCGACCCCCCTGTTGAAGACCTCTGTCCTAGATTATGCAAAACTGACTCTTGTGAGCTTTAAGCTATGAAATAATGCTGTTACCTCCTCAAAAACAGACCTGGAGTTGTGTTTTGTTTCATTCACATTTGTTTGAATAACCCTTTATTATTAGTCTGTTTACATCTCCAAAACTGAAAATGCTGTGTCCCACCTTGTGGTGTCATCAAGCAGCAGTTTTACATATCAGAGAAGAACTCTGCCTAAACATGCAGAGTTTGTGTGTTAAACGTGTGAATGAAACAAAATAAAACTCTAGGTCTGTTTGTGATGAGAAAACAACGTTTTCACAGAGATCAGAAAATAGAGTAACGCAGGCCCTGTTAAAGATCCCATGACATGGTACTTCTTGATGCTTTTATATGGCTCCTTAATGGTTCCCTAATACTGTAAATGAATCCTTCTTCAAAATCAACACTCAGTGCATGAGAAACAGAGATAAGATGAGAAAGAGTTTTTTTTTTCTCTCTCTGAACACTCTATAATGGGCGTTGTTGCTTGAATGCAAATGAGGAGAAAAGAGCTGGCCTATAGTAGAGGGTGGGGGCGTGGCCAAACGCTCCGCTCTCTGCTCTGAGCTCTCAGCTGATCCATTTCCGTGTTTTTGCACGGGGGGAGAGATTTGAAGCGTTCCATTGAAAAATAAACACATTTCCACAGAAAATAAAATTAAACCACTGCTGTTCAAAGGTCCAGAGGCTCAGATAAAGGACTTCCGAGCCTAGAAACACTCGGACGTGCCTCCAGACAAATAAAAAAACGCATTTCGCATTGCCTAGCGCATTCACGGTCCAAACTCTCTGGGCGTGATTTACAGAGACGCTGAGTACAGACAGACGGGGGTGGAACTGCATTTGCATTTCTTTTTTCGATCTGACGTCAATAAGGTGCCTTGTTCAAAATCGCCCGTTTGAGCTCTGATTTTTTGTAACGCAGAAAAGGATCGCAAATGCTCAGTTTAGACATTTCACAACTTTTAACCATGGGGGGGCCCTAAACAGGGTAGGGGAGCTCACATTAACGTTCAAAAACCTCAGAAAGTGAAAATTTCATGCCATGGGACCTTTAAACATGAGCAGTAGGCCTGTATCCTCAGCATCAGTAAACGTCCATTATGAATGAAAGTGCTCTTACAGAAACATCCTGTGCTCTGGAAAACCTCTGTGGAGGAGCTGGTACCCTTCACCAAGGCACTGACCCTGTCCCTGGAGAACATGGACAATGAGACAAAGCCAGCACACGTCCTCGGGTAAGTTGTCACATTAAATGCAGTTTGGGACTAAGTGCTCAGGTTTTGTCTTGTTTGCTATGTTCACTGTAGTACCTCACACCAGTGACGTGCACATACCTACACTTCTCATGATATATTGACCCTAATGACACAGAAATGGATCTCAACATACCCCAAATGCTGCAGGTACACATACTTTAAAGGTGTCTGTGTTAAAGTGCACGCTTCCCATGAGGCTGTACAGAGGATTTTGAAATGCAGGTCCATGTTGAATCCAGATGTGGCGCGGCGCACAATTGATCGAGGGCTAGACACTTAAATGATGAGTGGAAATTGTTGTCCAACAACGCCACCCCAAATTTAGTCCTGGCAAGTCCTAGTATAGGACTATGGATTTATTTTGGGATTACTCTTTTGCCTAGTTTCCTCACTTAAAAATGTACATAAATATATTCAAAAAAAAAAAAGAAATTACAAGTATTTCATAAAAAAGGAAAATACAAACATGTATTATTTTAGGGCTGTCAAACGATTAATTTTCTTGATCGCAACTAATCTCATGAATTTCATAGTTAATCGCGATTAATCGTGATTTATTTTGCATGTTTAAAATTGATATCTTTCAGTAAGACCGTTCGAATCTAAAGTTAAACTCACAATGCAAAGTATTTCTCACCATTTTTTTTATTTCAAAAAAGTGCAGAGAAAGGAAAAAGTAACAATGAACCAGTAATAGTGCTTACTTTGAGAAATTGTAAATAAATGATTGAAGCCCGCTCGAGCTGCCTACGGATGCGTAGAAGGAACAAAATACTAGCAAACTCAAAATAGCCATCTTACCACACAGACTTGGTTTAGTCCTGGTTTAGATCTAGTACAGTCATGGTTTAGTCCTGGCAAGTCCTAGGATGGTAGAATTGCGGAAAATGCTGGCAAACTCTGATCGCGAGTTTCCTCACTTAAAAATGTACATAAATATATTCAAAAAAAAAAAAAAAAGTATTTCATAAAAAAGGAAAATATTCCCAGCCCTAATTATTATTCATCTATTTTTTTATTTTTTAAATAATGTTAGACAAAGTATAAAATTATATGTCGGCATAATATGAAAGCATGCTGGGTCACTCCTCCTCCTGTATAATAAAAGTGGCTGGGATTCTACTTTGGTGGTGCTGGGCCTTTCCTCTGGACCTGCTCTGTCTGAATTTGCAGCTCTGGTCTGTTTGAGTTTGAGTTGAGTTTGGACTGCTATTTCCACACCATGCTATTTCCGTCCTACTACCACAGAATTACTGTGCTTTATTTGTTCAAATGAAACCGAAAAGGAATGTCTTCAGTTGTTGAACCTGGTCATTAGTTCGTTCATTAATTTATTACCACCACACCACAAAATCCACAGATACAAATACGATTTCATTTTGCAAATAGTATTGTGGATACGTCAGTTTGTACTTCTCCTGAGTACTTTTCCATGTTTCCAGTAATCTGCAGGAAAAGTGGAAGTGTGTGTGTGCTGCAGGCTGACAGGACTTCCTCTCGACCTTAGGAAATGCCTCGGAGCTTTCATATTGTGTCAGATGTACCGGAGCAGCTCAGAGCAGCGCCTGACTGTGCTGCAGATCTACCACGGGACTACACCAGGACTACACAAGGACTACACAAGGACTGCACCAGCTCTCATGGATCTACGTGCGGGCTTACACCGTGAGAGGGTCTGCGTGGCTGGGCTCTTCCTCTGGTGCCTCCTCTTGGGTGCTCTGGGCGTCCATGCTGACAATGGTGAGTTCCACTGTTCACATCTGGGACAGGGCTAGTAGATATGTACAACATGTGACCAGTGAGAGTTCAGGATCAAAATGGCAAAACACAATTAGTTAATGAGAAATAGATAGGCCTATAAATAAACCCTTAACAGTTATATTCCATTTACAAGCTGGACACCCGTCTCAAAGCACTGTACTCTTCACTCCACACCTGGTGTTGGCAAGTTATGTATTTGGAACATGGCTGTAGCTCATGGACTATATGGGAAGTGAGCATGCAGACACTTCTGGCTCCTATTGACTTGTGGTACATTTGTAACTGCTGCACTGACCCTTGTCTGCTAAAAAAAATACTATTCATAATGCAGGGCTCTATTCGCCCCTGTAATCAAGCTTCATTTGAGTGGAGCCGGACGCTATGGGTGACATCACATTCATTTAGTCCATTTCTTTATACAGTTTATGATGTAGCTATAGTTTCCCTGGGAATCTGCCCTGTTGGGATTCTATATGCCGGATGCCAAAGCCACCACAGCCTTTTCCCTTAATAAATGGTAAATGGTCACATCTTTATATAGCGCTTTTCCACCTTCACCACTCACCCATCAGTGTACGCAGATACCGGGGGCAAGGTGGGTTAAGTGTCATCTGTGGTTGGAATCGTACCAACCTGTGGGTTACTGATGTTTCTTCTGTCAAGAGCGGGATTTGAACCGCCAACCTTTGGATCAGTGGACAAACGTTCTACCAACTGAGCTACTGCTACTGTTATGCACACAACTGTACAGCAGAGCTCCAGTCCTCATGTGAGTGTCACACCACAGCAAAACTGGTCCCACACTGGAGTCACAGCTGGACTGGGTGCAGTTTGAGTGAGGCAAAAGTATTCTGATCACAAAGCCACCGTTGCCTTTAAGTGACCTACTGATTTTTTTATTTTTTTTATTTTTTTTATTTATATTTTATTCTTTTTTCAAAATAGAAAGAAAAATAAAAAAGAGAGAAAAATAAAAAATAAAAAAAATAAATTAAATAAATTAATAAAAAAGATAAATTAATATTATCAACAAGAAAATATATACAATACTGACAGGGGAGTAATTTTCAGATACACATATATTATACATTTAGTACAGATACATAGAACAATTTGGCCATTTGGCTGTGATATAACTGCGCCATTTTGTCCACTGGTTAGTGAAGATCTCCATTTTATGATTGATATGGGCTGTAAGTTGTTCCATCTTATAAATGTCAAACACTATATCTCTCCACGTATTCATTGTTGGGCGCTCTGGTTGTATCCATTTCTTCGTAATAGTCTTTTTGCTGGCCACCAACAGAATGTTCATGAGATCTTTGTCCATTTTCAGCCAGTCTTGAGGGGCATATCCCAGGTACAGGGTCTTAAAGTCCAATGGTAAGTCCTCTTGGAAAATGTCCTTTAAGGCATTGTGAATTTCCGACCAGAAATCTTTAATATTGGGGCAGTCCCAGAAAATGTGGTAATGGTTTGCGCGTTGATGACCACATTGTCTCCAACAGACAGGGGTAGAGTCACTGGGTTTAGATTGTTGTACTGGTGTGATAAAATATCTAATGAAGTTTTTCCAATTAAATTCACGCGAGTTCATTGAACTGGTGCATTTCCATTGATATTGCCATAATTTTGTCCATTCTTCATTAGATATTTTAATCTCTGATTCCCTTTCCCATTTTGCTTTAATATATATTGTGGAGTGGGTATTAAATTCTAGTAAGCAGTTATATATAGCTGATATAATACCTTTATTGAATTCCGAGTTATATGCTCTTCTAAACAGTTCTAAGAAATTGTGGTTAGATTCTGTTACATTTTTAATCTTTGTATTAACATAATGCCGCAGTTGTAAATATCTGAAAAAGTCTTGTTTATGCAATAGGTATTTTTTCTGAAGCAACTCAAAACTAAACAGTGTATTTCCCTTCATAATATTACATAGAGCTGTTATTCCATTAACTCTCCACATTTTAAATCTGGTGTCCGTTGTGTTTGGTGTGAAATCAGAATCATACGAGCACCATTTGAGGGGAAGAAGATCTCCTTCCAGTTTATATTTTTTAAGAATATTTTTCCACACTTTCAAGATAAATTTAACCCATGGATTATCTGTGTTGTTTATATATTGTTGCAATTTTGAGTCCGCTATAACTGCTTGTACAGGAATGGGAAACAGTCTTTCTTCAATGTCTTTCCATTGTGCCTGGTATGATGGATTGCACCAACATAATATAATTCTCATCTGAGCAGCAAGATAATATTCTTTGAGGGAAGGTAGACCCCAACCTCCCTTTTTTTTCGTTAATTGTAGTGTTTTGAGACGTACCCTTGGTTTCTTCCCTTGCCATAAATACCTGGACAACATTTTATCCCATTCATTAAATTGGCTTTGGGGTATTTCTACAGGTAGAGTCTGGAATAGGTATAGCAATCTTGGTAATATGTTCATTTTAATAGATTGTATCCTTGAGTTAAGACTAAGTAGAGGAGTGAGATTCCACCTTGCGATATCTTCTTTAATCTTTTTATCTAAAGGTAGGTAATTGTATTCTGAGAGTTTTGAAAGATCCTTTGGGATAGTGATGCCCAGGTATTTAAAAGATTTTGTTTGCCATGACCATGAGTAGTTTGTCTTTATTTCGTTTGGTGGGTCATAATAATATGTTAATACTTGGGTTTTACTTACATTAACCTTATATCCTGACAATTCCCCATATTTCTCAAGTGCCAGCATTAGCTGGGGCAGAGAGTGTGTTGGGTTGCTGAGGAATGTTATCACGTCGTCAGCATAGCAGGCTAGTTTATGTTCTCTTTCTGTGAGATGTATTCCCTTTATTTCTGTATTTTGTCTGATATATTGGGCAAGTGGTTCTAGAAAGAGTGCAAACGATAGTGGTGACCATGCACAGCCCTGTCTTGTTCCACGTTCCAATATAAAATTATTTGATAACTGACCATTGACCTTGACCCTTGCTGTGGAGTTATAATATAAAGTTTGTATAGTTTTAATAATTTTGTCGTGGAAACCGAATTTATGTAAGACTCTATAAAGGAAAATTTATTTTTTTCATCAGTCAGATTTTCCTCAAGATGTCCTTTATGTACACAGACTTGACTATGATGAAGAATGAACCTACTGGGATGTCTTGGCTAGGTAAGGGCTGCGTCACATTCTCTAGACTGCCACCCATCTGGAAATTAAGACAGTATAGGAACACGAAGATTAAGCTAAGGTATTAAAGCATTGTGAAACCAGTCTTGCTGTATGCTTCTGAATGCTGGTGTGCTGTTAAAGACCAACAAAATCTCCATTAAGGACCTCAATAAAAAACAAGAAGCCAGAGTGTGGTGCAGGAGACAATGTCTCACTGTCTGTTGGCGACAGACGACGACTGTATCTCCAGTAGCACCAAGATGGACTCCACCTGGAACAGATTGGGCTGCACTATATTGCCAAAAGTCTTCGCTCACTTGCCTTGACTCACATGAACCATTCTTAATCCATAGAGTTTAATACGTCAGTCCAGAAGCCCTTATGTTGAGTTTTAAAACGAGGTCAGATACGTCGCCCGAACTGGCGTTACCGGAGCCCCACCCTGGAGCCAGACCTGGGGTGGGTGCTCACCAGCGAGCGTCTGGTGGCCGGGACTTTCCCCACGGGGCCCGGCCGGGCGAAGCCCGAAGGAGCGACGTGGGGCCGTCATCCTGTGGACCCATCACCCGCAGGAGGATCCATAGGGGCCGAGTGCATGGAGATTTGGGTGGAAGTCGAAGGCAGGGGCCTCGACGGCCAGATCTCCGGGCATGGAGACTAGCTCGCTGTGGGGGAAGGAGTCTGAGCTTGTGCGGGAGGTTGAGCGTTACCGACTAGATATAGTCGGCCTCACCTTCACGCACAGCTTGGGCTCTGGACCCAACTCCTTGAGCGGGCTGGACCCTCCATTTCTCTGGCGTTGCCCACGGGGAACGGCGATGGGCTGGTGTGGGCCTGCTCATTGCCCCACAGCTCAGCCGCCGTGTGTTGTTCACTCCGGTGAACGAGAGGGTCACGGCCCTGTGCCTTCGGGTCAGGAACAGGTCTCTCACTGTTGTGTCGGCTTACGGGCCGAACAGCAGTGCAGAGTACCCGGCCTTCTTGGAGCGCCTGGGAGGGGTACTGGACAGTGCACTGACCAGGGACTCCGTCGTTCTCCTGGGGGACATCAACGCCCACGTGGGCAATGACAGTGACACATGGAGAGGGGTGATTGGGAGGAACGGCCTCTCTGATCTGAACCCGAGCGCTGTTCTGTTATTGGACTTCTGTGCGAGCCACAGTTTGTCCATAACAAACACCATGTTCGAGCACAAGGGTGTCCACCAGTGCACGTGGCACCAGGACACCCTAGGACGGAGTCGATTATCGACTTTGTTGTCATGTCATCTGACCTCCGGCCGCGTGTCTTGGACAAGAGAGGGGCAGAGCTGTCAACTGATCACCACCTGGTTGTGAGTTGGGTCCGCTGGTGGGGGAGGAAGCCGGAGAGACCTGGCAGGCCCAAGCGTATCATGAAGGTCTGTTGGGAACGTCTGGCAGAGCCCTCTGTCAGGGGCACCTTCAACTCACACCTCCGGGAGAGCTTCTCCCGGATTCCGGGGGAGGTTGGGGACATAGAGTCCGAGTGGGCTTTGTTCTCAGCCTCTATTGTCAATGTGGCCGCCCGTAACTGTGGTCGTAAGGTCTGTGGTGCCTGTCGTGGTGGCAATCCCCGAACCCGGTGGTGGACACCAGAAGTAAGAAATGCCGTCAGGCTGAAGAAGGAGTCCTATCAGGCCTTGTTGGCTCTTGGGACTCCTGAGGCAGCTGACGGGTACCGGCGGGCCAAGCGTGCTGCAACCCGGGTAGTCGCAGAGGCAAAAACTCGGGTTTGGGAGGAGTTCGGAGAGGCCATGGAGGAGGACTATCGGACGGCCTCAAAGAAATTCTGGCAAACTGTCCTGCGCCTCAGGAGGGGGAAGCAGTGATTCACCAACACTGTTTACAGTGCGGGTGGAGAACTGTTGACCTTGACTGGGGATGTTATCGGACGGTGGAAGGAATACTTTGGGGATCTCCTCAATCCCACCATCACGTCTTCCAAGGAGGAAGCAGAGGCTGTGGACTCGGAGGCGGACTCGTTCATCACCCTGGCTGAAGTTACTGAGTTGGTTGGAAAGCTCCTTGGTGGCAAGGTTCGACCGATAGTTGAACCTCGGTTTCAGGAGGAGCAGTGTGGTTTTTGTCCTGGCCGCGGAACACTGGACCAGCTCTATACTCTCCATCGGGTGCTCGAGGGTGCATGGGAGTTTGCCCAACCAGTCCACATGTGCTTTGTGGATCTGGAGAAGGCATTCGACCGTGTCCCTCGTGGGGTCCTGTGGTTTGGGGCCCTTTGCTAAGCGCTGTCCAGTCCCTGTATGACCAGAGCAGCAGTTGTGTTCGCATTGCCGGTAGTAAGTCGGACCTGTTTCCGGTGCATGTTGGACTCTGCCAGGGCTGCCCTTTGTCACCGGTTCTGTTCATTATATTTATGGACAGAATTTCTAGGCGCAGTCAGGGGCCGGAGGGGATCCGGTTTGGGAACCACAGGATCTCATCTCTACTGTTTGCAGATGTTGTCCTGATGGCTTCAGCGAACTGGGACCTCCAACATGCACTGGGGCGGTTTGCAGCCAAGTATGAAGTGGGTGGGATGAGGCTCAGCTCCTCCAAATGGTTCTCGACCGGAAAAAGGTGGCTTGCCCTCTCCGGGTGGGTGGGGAGTCCTTGCCTCAAGTGGAGGAGTTCAAGTATCTCGGGGTCTTGTTCACGAGTGAGGGGAGGATGGAGCGCGAGATTGACAGGCGGATCGGTGCAGCGTCGGCAGTGATGTGGTCGCTGTACCGGACCGTTGTGGTGAAGAGGGAGCTGAGCCACAAGCTCAACTCTCAATTTACCGGTCAATCTACGTTCCTCACCTCACCTATGGTCATGAGCTTTGGGTAATGACTGAAAGGACAAGATCGTGGATACAAGCGGCCAAAATGAGTTTCCTCCGCAGAGTGGCTGGGCGCACCCTTAGAGATAGGGTGAGGAGCTCAGTCACACGGGAGGAGCTTGGAGTAGAGCCGCTGCTTCTCCACGTCGAGAGGAGCCAGCTGAGGTGGCTCAGGCATCTGTTCCAGATGCCTCCTGGACGCCTCTCTTGGGAGGTGTTCCGGGCATGTCCCACCGGGAGGAGGCCCCGCTGGAGAGACTATTTCTCCCGGCTGGCCTGGGAACCCCTTGGGGTCCCGCCGGAGGAGCTGGAGGAAGTAGCTGGAGGAAGGGTGAAGGAGGAGGTCCCTGCTTAGATTGTTGCCCGCATGACCCGGCCCCGGATAAGCGGAAGAAAATGGATGGATAAATGTCAGTCCACCCTTTGCAGCTATAACAGCTTCAACTCTTCTGGGAAGGCTGTCTACAAAGTTTAGGAATGTGTTTATGGGACTTTTTAACCACTCTTCAAGAAGTTTTTGTGAGGTCACACAGTGATGTTGGACATGAAGGTCTGGCTCTCAGTCTCCGCTCTAATTCATCCCAAAAGTGTTATATCGGAGGAGGTCAGGACTCTGTGCAGGCCATCATCCACACCAAACTCTCTCATCAATGTCTTTATGGACTTTGCTTTTTGTCATGTTGGATGAGGAAGGGGCCATCTCCAAACTGTTCCCACAAAGTTGGGAGCATGGAATTGTCCAAAATCGCTTGGTATGCTGAAGCATTTAGAGTTACTTTCATTGGAACTAAGGGGCAAAAGCCCAGCTCCTAAAAAAAGCAACCCCCACACCATAATCCCCCTCCACCAAACTTTACACAAGAACCGTTCTCCTGGCAACCACCAAACTCACACTTGTCTATCAGACTGCCAGATGGAGAAGCATGATTCGTCACTCCAGAGACCACATCTCTACTGCTCGTCCAGTGGCGGTGTGCTTTACACCACTGCATCCAGCATTTTGCCTTGCACTTGGTGATGTATGGCTTGGATGTAGCTGCTCAGCCATGGAAACCTATTCCATGAAGCTCTCTACACACTATTCTTGAGCTAACCTGAAGGCCACATGAAGTTTGGAGGTATGTAGGTCTGCACAGTACCACGCTGGAATTCACTGAGCTCCTGAGAGCAACCCATTCTTTCATAAATGTTTGTAGAATCAGTCTGCATCCCCAGGTACTTGATTTTATAGACCTGTGGCCATGGAAATGACTGGAACACCTGATTTTGATTATTTGGATGGGTGAGTGAATACTTTTGGCAATATTGTGTACAGTATGTTCCAATGGGAACCAATAGGATTAAGTGAGTACAGATACATGCTTAGCCATGCAGCTCCTCCATTGAGTAGTTAGCCAGTTCCTTTAAAAACACGCACATGAGAGCTAATGAATGTTTGTATCAGATGAGAAAATAGTGAGGGCCCATGAGGTTTGGAATCCTTCAGCTGTGACAGGGATGATAATCCTGTTGTCTTCTGTGTGTAGACTGAGGAGGTGCTCATGTCTTCTGTGTGTAGACTGAGGAGGTGCTCATGTCTTCTGTGTGTAGACTGAGGAGGTGCTCATGTCTTCTGTGTGTAGACTGAGGAGGTGCTCATGTCTTCTGTGTGTAGACTGAGGAGGTGCTCATGTCTTCTCTGTGTAGACTGAGGAGGTGCTCATGTCTTCTGTGCAGGCTGTGAGGAGCTCCCTGTGTTCAGCCCGTCTCCTCTGGTGGTGAAGTATGGAGACCCCGCCACAGCCACATGCTCCATCTGCAACAGTTCCTGTGACTACGACATCCGCTTGGAGGAGCCCTATCAGTCCAGCTTCAAGAGAGAGAAACAAATGGTGTGGAACATGTCCAGCCTGACAGTGTGGAGTCAGGAGATAATCTGTTATATATTTGACAGCGACTGTCCAACTGTCACTCTGGATCTGATCATTTACCGTGAGTACCTCTGATTGTTCTGATGTAACACATGTAAGAGACTAAAGCCTTCTGTTCTACAGAGCCTCCAGAGAGTGTGTCTGTGAGCTTTAGGAATCGCTCAGGGCCCCCGCTTGAGAGCCCCTCAGGGCCCCTGGAGGAGGGCCAGGTGTACTGTCTGCAGTGTGAGGTGGGGGCCGTGGCTCCTGCTCAGAACATGACGGTGACCTTCTACAGGGGCCTCAGGGAGCTGCGTGTCATGAGAAGCAGCAAAGCAAACGAGCGTCCAGTGAACGAGAACTTCTGCCTGGACTACAGAGTGAGCAGAGAGGACCATGGGGCCACCTTCTGGTGTGAGGCCAGGCTAGAGCTGGGACCTGCAGGCCCACAGCCCCCTCCAGTGGTCAGATCACACAACATCACGGCTGTCGTGCACTGTGAGTGTTCACTGGGAGAGACCGTGTGGGGAAAGTGGGGTCATCTTTATTTTAATCATCTTTAACACATTTCTATGACACATGAAGCCTTTGGCTATGCTAACAGCTGAAATGTACACAGTAAATATAATAACTGCCTCATTTGTAGATGCGCCATCCTGTGAGGGTCCCGAGGAGCCAGAGCTCCTCACTGTGAACCAGGGCCAGTCAGCTGAACTGGTCTGCAGAGCTGAGGGGAACCCCCCGCCTCTGTACAGCTGGAGCCTCCCCTCAGGCTTCACCTCCAGGGACTCTGTGCTCACCATCCCCTCTGCCTCCTCCCAGCATGAGGGCCCCTACATCTGCACTGCCTCCAACACTTTAGGGGCCGTCAGCAGAAGCTACACTCTCCAAGTGCACGGTCAGTACACATATTGTTGTTTCTTTGTCTTTAAAACAGTGTGTGGAGTTCTGTCTGAAAGAGCACATACACAAACACACAACAAACACACAGTTCATGAGTGGTCCTGAGCTTAGACCTCCTGCCTTACCTGAAGACGTCACAGGGTTCACAAGGTGCAGACCAGAGCACACATTTAACGGTTTGTAGTCTGGCCATCAAGAGGAATTCTCTGTATTGGATGTGTTCACAGTGATCAGCCCTCATCAAGTGAATATTATTGGTTCTATTGATATTGGTGATTAGCTGAGGACAGAGCATGTTAAAGCAGATCCACAGCCCCCTCCAGTGGTCAGATCACACATCACAGCTGTCGTGCACTGTGAGTGTTCACTGGGTGGTACACAGAAAGTTTTGTGATTTAATCTCATCTGAATGAACATATTTGGTGCCACATTCTTGTGACTGGAAAGGGCAGGGACACAGCAGAATTTGCTCGATATCACAGCCAATAGCCACATACTGTACATGACATTATCACAGTCTGGACATGGCAATTCATTATTACAAACCTAAATACTGTACATGACGTTACAGGGTACAAGTCAATAAATAATGCACCACACTGTGAAAATCATGCTCTAGTGGGATACTTGGTTTGTAACACAGTCACCTAACAGCTAGAAGGAACCTGTCAGGAGCAGAGAGCCACTGCAATGCAGCCCAGGGGTCATCTCCAGGTGATGATCTTTACAGAGGTTTGGTCAGGGGAACAGCATGAGGTTTTGCTATTGTGTATGCCTTATGTTGATGTTGAAGCACAGCAACAACTCTCCCCATGCTCCCACCACACAACCCACCCCCTCGCAGAACAGCAAGCCGCAGAGGCAGACCCTAAACACAATGCTTCCTGTATCTGGGTTCATGTGTATCTGTGCAATTGACAACCTTAGTCCCTTGATCCCCCCTCACCTCTCTTCTGTATAAAGTGTCATTTTGCAAGACTTTTTTCTGTTGCAGATGTCCCTGTGACGACCACAGCAACACCATATGTTTCTACAGCAACCACATCAACACCGGTGGTATCAGAGAAGACAACAGTGATACCAGTGAAGACAGCAGTAGCAACATCGCGACCAATGAAGGCTACAACTACAGCTGAGCCAGTGCCAACAGACAAGAACTGCGCAGGAGAACCATCCTTCCTCCACCACAGTCTCTGCACCTCAATCTTTGTCTGGGTGTGCTGGGGTGTCGTCTCTCTGCTTTGAACCTCCCACTCTCTGGGGAGGTGCAGGAGAGTTGGGGGGACAACAGGGATTGGACAATTGTGAGTATAAAGAGCTCATGACAGGTCTTCAAGATTTTTGAGGTGTTAATTTGTTTGATGAGATAGTACTTGTAAATAATTCTTATAGTTTTATCGTAGTCGAGTGATGGTTTGTGATGAAATGAAAGAAGGAAGGAAAAAAGTTGGAAATTAGGAAGTTGTTGCAGTAGGCTTGTAGTTGGCAGTAGCAATAGTAAATCCAGGAACAATTTACACACAAGGACCACATTTTTGTATGTCAATTTAACAAAAAATGTGTCAGAAAAACATTTTCCCAAGTTCCCGAGGACCACATGAACACAGCCTATGTCAGATGTCCAACCAGGAAATAAAACTATAAATGTCACCGAATTGTCAATGTAAGGATTACTAGAAAATTAGACAAAAAAACATTTGCTTAAGTTAACTGTCTAGCCTTTCATGTGCACCTTAAGGATGTGAGGTCACCAGGACTAGGACTAAACTAGGATTAAATGAAAAGAATAAACCAGGGCTAATCCAGAGCTAAACATTGTCTGAAACAGCACTAGAACAGTCTGAAACAGGAATATATCAGGTCAAAAATGGCCGTATATATCAAGGCTCTGCTGTGACTTAACCTGGTCTAAAACTGGTACCCAACAAGTCTTCATTGTTAATTAAGCTAACATTCAGATGTAACACTACCGCGTTTGAGTAACATGCATGTTCAGTATGTCCACTCACTCAGCAGAGAATAAAGAGCTCATGAAAACAACCTGGTTTTTGGATGTTTTTGTTGCACTGAAAAAAGTACAAATCATATGTATCTGAGGGGGTTTGCTTCTTCACAAACCTGACTGTTACCTGGTCTTGTTTCCATGGAAATCTTCTTTTGGCTACAATCTTTCAGAGTATAGAATACATTTTGTACACTGTCTTTTTGCACTGCTTGGCCAGAGAGAAACGGAATTGCGATTTACTGTATGTCGAACACATATGGCAGAATTGACAATAAAGTTGACTTTGAACTTTGAACTTGAAAACATATCAAACGCCACGGAGAATGTTCCGAACTGTCATGCTGTTAACATTCTGTTTCCATAGAACCATGCAGGTGATGTGCAACCTCCAGAAAAGTACACAGTGTTGCTTTAGTAGTTTGCCCTTCCAATTACATTAACATATTAACAAATGATGAATTATATGTTACAGTTCATACAGTCTCATAGAATAGAATGCCTTTTATTGTCACTATTCATATGTACAATTGACATTATACATACTCACAATGAGATTGAAAGCATCTCACTACATACAGCTACTCTTACTTGAGTAGTAGTTTCCACAAAACTTGTGAGTGGTAAGTACTCAGAGTACTACTATACTTGAGTATTATTTTTTTTAAGTAACGGTAGGCCTCCTCTTACTGTAATAGGGTCATTCCAGAATTGGACGACATTTTGGCTTTAAAATTCTTGAAAAATAAACCTTCACTTTTCTGATTTTCTGCTACATATTCATCAATAATAGGTAATAAACTATCAAATGCTTGATTAGCTCAGCTGACGGTCAATGGTAAAATTTTTATTATATGATTTTTATGGTTTATTTATTTATTTACTCTAATCACAGTAACAGGGTTGCAGGTAACGGTTGCAAAATCCCACTAATGTTCACTTTATCTCAGGAGGAGAAGCTGTTTAGCTGTTATTACTAATCAAGAGGAAAAACTTATTTATGCAAATATGTAAAGGAAAAAAATAATAATTGTCTTATTCTGATCATTTGCATAACAGGGTTGCATGAGGCAGAGTGAGACATTCATTCAAGGCTAACTGTTAATAATATTAACTGTTAATGTTAATAATTCACTCAGAAACTGTATGTTTTAGTATTTTATATGTGGATTATTTAATATTTGATGGGTGGAACGTAAAATGTCCTCCAATTCTGGAATGACCCAGTACATGTTTGTGAAGTCCCCTCTCCCTCTATAGCATTTCAGATGAGTTATTTTTTTATGTTCTTTTTAATCCAACATCTTTTAAAGGAGAATTAACATTTTTTACAATCTGAGCCTTATTTCTGTAATAAAACAAGTTGTTTTACTCACCCATATCACTTTGGTGTCATATGGAGCATTTCCAGAGATGTTTTAGATTAGCGATTAGCGTTCTCGGGGCATAGAGCATGTAATATATGCCCCGAGCGGTCTCCAAATAACACAAACTTTAGCACTTTTCAAATCATAGAAGCTCAATGTCTTAGACTACACTTTCGTTTGAGTCAAAAAGTGGCCTGTAATCCAAGATTTATCCATAATTTACAGCTTTGCATTTCATGTTTGGGTCCCGAGAGCTGAGAGTGAAATAAACTGTGACTCCGCACATGCGCACTGTCCTCCTCATCTACTCGAAACTATGGATAAATCTCAGATTACAGGCCACTTTTGACTCAAACGAAAGCGTAGACTAAGATATCGAGCTTCTATGATTTGAAAAGTGCTAAAGTTTGTGTTATTTGGAAACCGCTCGGGGCATATACTACATGCTCTATGCCCCAAGAACGGTAATCGCTAATCTAGTGCTCTCTAATCTCTGGAAGTGCTCCATATGACACCAAAGTGCTATGGGTGAGTAAAACAACTTGTTTTATTACCGAAATAAGGCTCAGATTGTAAAAAACATTAATTCTCCTTTAAGTGCTGTGAGCCATCCTCACAACTGTCGGTGTTGGTGGTGACATGTCATATATCAGCTGTTGTTACTTCCTGTAGGCGTGGTCAGCCTGACTGAGCTGGCAGCTGCTCAGACTGACCCCTGTCGCCCGATGGTCTCAGACTGACCATGCCCCCTGTCGCACAGTGGTCTCTGGAGTAGGGACTCCAGGTGTGTGAAAAGAGGAATGCGCTCCTTCATCCCGGTTGATGGTGTCTGCACCTCGCTTCCGGATTTCAATGACTGACAGGACGTTTCTCCTTTTACACATAATAGGCCTGTCATGATAACACATTTTGAAGCATGATATATTACAGAGGAATATCACGATAACCGATTTAAACCACACACAGCTTATTAGGGGCTAATATGCTATGAAAATAAGTACATCTCACTTATACATTGTCTGATTAAAAAGAAAATAAGAGGAAGTGATGCATGATATGGGCATTTTCAACCAATACTCATAACTGATCATTTGTCATAGTTATACAATAAAGTAAAATCAATAAAACATTATGAATTACCCTCATTTTTAACCATAAAACTTCTTTTTATGTTTGTTTTAGTTTATAGGCTAAAATGTGACAAAAGCAGGCCATATAATACATATATTTTAAAAATAACATTGGCTGAGTGGGTAGCACTCATGCTTCACAGCAAGAAGGTTCCGGGTTCGATCCCCTTTCTGTGTGTGTTCTGTGTGGTGTTTGCATGCATGGTCTGGGTTCGATCCCCAGGTCGTCTGGGCCTTTCTGTGTGGAGTTTGCATGTTGTCCCCGTGTCTGGGTGGGTTTCCTCCGGGCACTCCGGTTTCCCCCACCAACCCAAAACATGCACCATAGGTACCTCCAGCTTAGGTCCTGACCAAACCGAAGCAAGAAGATCATGGAGATGGTCCCCGGGCGCAGTAATGTGCTGCTCACTGCTCCTAATAACAGGATGGGTTAAATGCAGAACTGGAATTTCCCCACTGTGGGACTAATAAAGGCATAACTTACTTTCTTTTCTGAAATCTGAAGTAACAGTACTGGGCTGTAGCTGCTCATAAGATCTATATAAATGAAATACAGACCTCCTGATAAGGTTTCATAGAGACCTACTTTAATTGTTTTGGCTACATTGTAAAAGCTTTGTTATTTAGTTATTTTACTTATTATCAGAAGATAACGCTCATATGCGACAATAAGATGAACCTTATAAAAGTGGTATCAGCCAAAGTTGGACATGACAGAACTTCCTCATCTCTAGTGAGTCACAGAGCAACGGGAAGAACACAAAACCCCAGCATGAGGTGCCATGAGCTCTGATGTCATTACTGAGGATGTAGCAAACTGTTATGGAGTAGCTATCTTGCTGATTCCAAACAACTAAACAACATTAGATCTGAGGGGGCGCTGCAAGAAACATCATTTAAAGGTCCTATATTACACAAAAGTGACTCTTGAGAGCTTTAAGACATGTTGCTGTTACCACACATGCACTTTCATAGACTTTGCACTTTATATATATTTACATTGCACCTTTAGAGCACGGAGCACTTACAAGATACGCTAATTTGCACATATAAGATTGCACACATTTGTATTGTTTTAAAGTATTTATTGAAAATTTTTTTAGCATTTGTCACGGAGTCCGGTCGGGCGGGTGCTTCCGGTGGTGGCGGCCGCCGGTCTGCGGAGACAAACAAGAACAATCAATGTGCAATATGTGCCACTTTTTAAATTAGTTGTGTCTTGTGTGTGTTTGCGTGTGTGGGATGTGGATATTTTAAAGTGTGAAAGTGGTATGCGTGGGTTGAGTTGTGCTTGTACTTACCCGTGTCTCATGTCCAGGTGTCTGGCCAAAAGATTCCCCGGGGGACCAGACACCGTTTAATAGTTCCGGGCCAGCTCAAGACAGCGGACATCGGGGGGAGGAAATGCCACCAATTTTAATTGGGTTTATTCGCTTTATACTTTATTAGGTGTTATTTTTTAAGAGTTTATTTTTGTATGTGGGTTTTATATGGTTTATTTGATGATGGGTATTTTATTGGAGGATTTTAACTTAGTTTTAAACAGCTAATGTTAATTATACACAGCTTGGAGTTTTTATGGTTTTACCTAGCAGTATTTAAGCCACCTGTATTCTATCATTCATAGCTCTGCTGCTTGAGAAGAACCACACTCTGATCCTCCTTGCACTTTAATTTATTTTGCACTGCACTTTGCACATGAGCACGTTATGTTTTTTGTGCAAACTGGGAAAAACATTAAAAACTGTGGACCACGTCAACCCTGCCTCCAGTATCTGTTTGTGGAACTCACTGCAATCTAGCCGCTCTACTCGTCTTGGTCACACTCCTCAAAAACGTCTGTTTTCTTGGAGTTTTGCTTTGTTTCATTCACATGTGTTTGAGTACACTTCATGATTAGTCTGTCTACATCTCCAAAGCTCAAAATGCTCTGTTCCACCTTGTGATGTCATGAAGTGATAGTTTTCAAGTTAGCATCTACCTACTTTTATTTCAATAGAGGTTGGCAATTCCAGGTATGAAATCATCCAAATGATTCTAGTGAAGCTGTGTGGAATTTTTCAGTTTGAAAGAAGAGCTCAACTCCAGGTATGTTTGTGATGAGGAAACCTCATTAGAATATAGATCACAACCAACACATAGCCACAACTTTAACTGAACTAAGAATACTGCTACACTTCCCAATACAGTGGTACCTCACCTTACGAAATTAATTCGTTCCAGAAGTGGTTTCGTAACCTGAATTTTTCGTAACTTGAGTAGCTATTTCAATGTAAAAAGCCTGATTTGTTCCAAGGCCCCGTTCTTTCCGTTCCAAGGTTTTTTTTTATAGTGTAACTTTTTTAAAATAGTGTAACATTGTGTTCTGCATCCTGATTGGCTAAGAGACTGTAGACCCAGGACTAAACATGGAATAATCCAGGTCTAGACCAGGTCTAAACCTGGACTAAACCAGGACTAGACCAGGTCTAAACCAGGATTAAAGCGCTGCGTGCGGGTCTATTTCCTGGTTTCGTGCTAGCTCTGCCAGTGTACCTCACGACTCACGGCTGAGGCGAGCAGCGAGGAGGGGAGGGGATGTGCCTCCCCTCGGGACCGCATGCAGTCCGAGCGCATGAACGAACGCATGCAAGAGGTGGTTTAATCCTGGTTTAGACCTGGTTTAGACCTGGTCTAGAGGAGACACGGTTTGAGCACGGGTCTCGTGCTCGCAGCCCCGCGGCGGGTCATGCTGCGCTATCACAAACGTGTCCGTGCGCACACTTCTCCGCCCTCCCCCTTCCCCTCACGCTTCACTATTAATACATTTTGTTGAAAATCTATGAAGGAGTGTTTAAACGAGAGAGAAATGTGAGAAAAGTTTAAATCCAGTCTGAGAAAAGGGTATAATGTGTGTGGGCAATCCATTCTTTTCTGGTCAAGAACCATGGCCTCGGATTTGGAGGAGCTGATCCTCATCCCAGCCGCTTCACACTTCAAAATGCCCCAGTGCATGTTGGAGGTCCTAGCTTGATGAAACCATCAGGACAACATCATCCGCAAACAGCAGAGATGAGATCCCCTCCGGCCTCTGACTGGGCCTAGAAATTCTGTCCATAAATACAATGAACAGAACCAGTGAGGAAAAGCAGCGCTGGTGGAGTCCAACATGCACTGGAAACAGGTCCGACTTACTACTGGTAATGCGAACACAGCTTCTGCTTCGGTGATACCATGACCAGACAGCCCTTAGTAAAGGGCAACAGACTCCATACTTCCGGAGCACCCCCCACAGGGCACCACAAGGGGCACGGTCGAATGTCTTCTCCAGATCCACAAAACACATGTGAAGTGACTGGGAAAACTCCCATGAACCCTTGAACACCCATTTAAGAGTGTAGAGCTTGTCCATGACCGGGACAAAAACCACACTGCTCCTCCTGAATGTGAGGTTCAACTATAAGTCAGTTGGAGAAGGACTGCTTCCCCCTCCTGAGGCATCAGACGGTTTGCCAGGACCAATAGTCCTCCTCCATAGCCTCCCTGAACTCCTCCCAGCTACAGGATGCTTGGCCTGTCAGCTGCCTCAGGAGTCCTGCAGGCCAACAAGGCCCAATAGGACTCTTTCTTCAGCCTGATGGCATGACTTACTTCTGATGTCCATCACCGGGTTTGGGGATTGCCACCACAACAGGCACCAGAAACCTTGAGACCATAGCTATGAGCAGCAGCTCAGGTATTCAGGTAGGCAAACTCCCCCACCACGGTAAGATGGCACTTCAGGGGGGAGACAATATATTACTCAAGTAGCTGAATATTACTCCAACTCCAATTCAATTCTAACTGGAGAAGGTTTCAAATATTTGTACAGTCTTGACCCTGTAGCCAGTCACACTCCATCAGACGTTTCAAATATTTGTGTGTGTCAATGGGGAAAAGAATGGGACTTCTGGAGAAGTGCCCACCCTGTTGAGATTGTTTCATTTGGAGTGTAACACTATAGGCTCTATGAACACAGCATCACAGTGTCTGCTCAGGGCTCCTAGATAAAGAAGCACTGTGGAACCTTTCTGCTAGAGGTGCGTGAAAAGTCCCTCAGTCGTCCAGGTAGAATCCATGATAACAGGAGAAGTTCAATTTGTCAACTGGACCAAGTTTGTTTGGTTGAAAACGTTTCGCCGCTCATCCGAGAGGCTTCGTCAGCTCTAATAAGAATACTGGTAAGACACTTGCTTATATCTTGCTGTAGGGAGGAGCTACCTAGCTAACTACTTTCCGGAACTATCTCATTGGTTTCGGTCTTTTGTTTCTCTGGCGTCTAGCTTAACGATCCCTATTCATCCCTACACGCCTGCTTTTTCACACCTCTGGCCCTGACCTGGCTAACCCTATTGTTTCCCTGTTTGTTTGATCTAGGCTTAATAATGGAATTGTAGATGGGATGCAAATTATATCTTACGCCACCATTTCTGTTCAGAGAAGGATTCTCTTTTTTGACAAAAATAGCCTCTTTGACTCCCCTCTCAAACCAATTCTTTTCCCTGGCTAAGATCTGAACCTCACTGTCCTCAAAAGAATGTCCCGTGGCTTCTAGGTGAAGATATACGGCAGAAGACGGTCCACTCTGGCACGCCCGTCTGTGTTGGTACATCCTCTTGTGAAGTGGCTGCTTGGTTTCTCCAATATAGCGCTCACTGCAGTCTTCACTACACTGAATGGAGTAGACCACATTGCTTTGTTTGTGGCTCGGTGTTTTGTCCTTTGGGTGGACGAGTTTTTGTCTTAAAGTGTTTGTGGGTTTGAAATAAACTGGGATTTCATATTGTCTGAAAATCCTCTGTAGTTTTTCCGACACGCCGGCCAGGTACGGAATCGCTACCCCTTTCCTCCTGGGTTCGGATTCTCTATTATCTTGTTTCTTGCCCTTGTCTCTCTTGGTTTTGTTAACAGCCCATTTGGGATAACCACAAACAGAGAGGGCTTCCTGCACATGTTGTTCTTCTTTTTCCTTACCCTCTGTGCTTGTGGGAACCACTTGGGCCCTGTGTTGTAATGTCCGAATAACACCCAGTTTGTGCTGCAGTGGGTGGTGTGAATCAAAAAGCAGGTATTGGTCTGTGTGTGTGGGCTTCCTGAAGACTTCTACTTGGAGTCCCCGGTCTCCTCCTATCGTTACTGCACAATCTAAGAACGCCAATGTGTTATCCTTGGCATCTTCACGGGTGAATTTGATATTAGGATCTACAGAATTGATATGTGCAGTAAAAGGTTCCAAATCTTGAATTTTGATTTTTGTAAAATTATCATCAACATAACGAAACCAGTGTGTGGGAGGAGTGCCTGGATATGAGGCTAAGGCACTCTGTTCAAATTGTTCCATGTATAAATTAGCCATGATAGGGGAGACCGGTGAGCCCATCGCACAGCCATGAATTTGCCTGTAGAAGTTCCCTCTGAACTGGAAATAGGTGGTATTTAGACAAATTTCCAGCAGTTGGCAGATTTGGTCAGGAGAAAGTTTGGTTCTCTCTTCTAGCTTGGAATCCTGTAGTAAACTCCATATTTTTGTCAAAAAAGAGAATCCTTCTCTGAACAGAAATGGTGGCGTAAGATATAATTTGCATCCCATCTACAATTCCATTATTAAGCCTAGATCAAACAAACAGGGAAACAATAGGGTTAGCCAGGTCAGGGCCAGAGGTGTGAAAAAGCAGGCGTGTAGGGATGAATAGGGATCGTTAAGCTAGACGCCAGAGAAACAAAAGACCGAAACCAATGAGATAGTTCCGGAAAGTAGTTAGCTAGGTAGCTCCTCCCTACAGCAAGATATAAGCAAGTGTCTTACCAGTATTCTTATTAGAGCTGACGAAGCCTCTCGGATGAGCGGCGAAACGTTTTCAACCAAACAAACTTGGTCCAGTTGACAAATTGAACTTCTCCTGTTATCACCTTTCTGCTAGAGGTTACACTGTATCTTCAGTATCCCAAACAATCTCAAACAGAACTAGTTCATTTGAAACAGTCCAAAATATTCCTCACTTACCTTATGCATTCTGAGCATCCTAATTATTCACATTTGTAACAGTTTTTCACAACTCTCAGACACCAGAGTGGTGTTTTTTTCCGGTAATGACAGTAATGCTGACAACTAGCATGCTAATGTGCACTTCCTGCTCATTTTTGTTGTTTTTGTACATCTTTCTTGTTTGTTCGTGCACTATCCGTCCTACGAACGCAAACTACACCCGCCAGGAACTAATAGGCATTGGATGCCAGCTCCAATTATCGGTTTCGAGCGACTATCATCGCGCGCACAACATCCAAGATGACATAGCACGACCAGCGGGAGCTCCATGGTTTGTTTTGAGGTCCGGGAAGCGGCGCAGGCGAAGGAGGGAGAGGAAGCAAAAGTGAGGTTGCAGAGCCGGCGTTTTGCAGAGGCTTAGGAAACAACCACACAAGCCGGCTCTACCAAGCCTGTATCTCACCAACGCCAGACCCATGGTACACAAGACGGATTACTTGGAGCTACAACTCACTGGGGATCGCTATGTTTGGGACTGCTATGTTTTGATAATTACCAAAACCTGGCTTCACCCGAGGATACCCGACGTTAGCATGAAGCTAACAGGCCGCTCTCTGCTACACTGGGACAGAACAAACAACTCCGGTAAGAGCAAGGGTGGAGGACTCTGTGTGTATGTGCATAATAACTGATGTAACAATGCAACAATTACTGATAAACACTGCTCCCCGGCTGTTTACATCCCACCAGATGCCAATGTAAACACTGCGCTCTCACTTCTGCTAAACACCATTAATGAACACCAGCGGGCTCACCCCGATGGTCCACCACAAAAACTGTTAAAATCTGGCTGGACGACGCAATATCCAAACTGCAGGACTGCTTTGAAGGGACAGACTGGGACATATTTTAACACCAGGAGCTGGAGACATTCACAGTGTCAGTATTGGACGACATCAAGTTCTGTACTGACAATGTGACAGTGGATAAGGACATTCGGGTTTTCCGTAACAGGAAACCATGGATGACTAAAGAAGCCTGTGCACTCCTCAGAGCCCGCGACTCTGCTTTCAGGTCAGGTGACAGAGCCCTTTACACGGCTGCCCGCGCTGACCTGAAAAGAGGAATTAAAAAAGCCAAAATGGACCACAGGAGGAGCATAGAATCCCACCTGTCCAGCCACAGCACACGAGAGGTGTGGCAGGGCATCCAGGAAATCACTTCCTACAGAGGCCACCAAACAGCAACAAAGGACCAGAGTGCGCAGCTGGCAGAGGAGCTAAACTGCTTCTTTGCTCGCGTCGAACAACAACAGCACTCTGTGGCCTCAGCCCTGCCCTCATCCACTCACTTCACCACCACCTCCTCTGACTTTTCCACCCCCTCCCACACCGATACCCCTGACTCTTCCACCTACACCCCTCCCTCGACCACCCCTGATTCCCTCACCACTCCACTCACTGTAACAGAGGACGCTGCCAGGCGAGCACTCCTCTCAGTGAACCCCAGAAAGGCTGCTGGCCCAGACGTGGTACCTGGGAAAGTGCTCAGAGAGTGCGCCCACCAGCTTGACCGCAACTTCACCAGGGTATTCAATCAATCCCTGGCCCAGACAGTCATCCCATCCCGCCTGAAATCAGCCACCATAATCCCAGTACCAAAAAAGTCCCCCGTCACCAGCCTCAATTACTACCGTCCTGTGGCACTCACACCGGTAATCATGAAGTGTTTCGAAAGATTGGTCTTCCAGCATATCAAGGACTACCTCCCACCAGACCTCGACCCCTACCAGTTCACATACCAGGCAAACAGGTCTACAGATGACGCCATTGCCATAGCCCTCCACTCTGTGATGAGCCACCTAGAGCAGCAGCAGAGCGACGCGACACATCATCCCGAAAATTCTCATATCCAAACTGAACACCCTTGGCCTCCCTCCTCTCACATGCACCTGGATAAAGACTTTCTGACTAACCGACCCCAGACTGTGAGATTCGGCCCCCACCTCTCCCCCATCTGCACACTCAGCACCGGCTTCCCACAAGGCTGTGTGCTGAGCCCCCTCCTGTACTGTCTCTACACCCATGACTGCAGTCCAACCAGCGACAGCCACCTCATAGTGAAGCTTGCTGATGACACCACAGTGGTTGGGCTCATCTCAAAGGGTAATGAGTCAGCCTACAGAGAGGAGGTCCTGAAGTTTGCCGCCTGGTGTACAGAGAACGATCTTGCTCTGAATGCTAAGAAAACCAAAGAGATCATCATCGACTTCAGGAGGCACCGCACAGATCTAGCCCCCTTCTGCATCAGCGGTGAGTGTGTGGAGAGGGTCAACAATTTCCGGTTCCTTGGTGTTTTCATCTCTGAGGACATCTCCTGGACTGAGAACATCACAGCGATCACTAAGAAGGCTCAGCAGCGTCTACACTTCCTGAGGGTGCTCAGGAAGTACGAACTGGACCTGAACTGACCTTCTACCATGCGTCCATTGAGAGCCTGCTGACGTACTGCATCGCCCTATGGTACATCAGCTGCACCAAGTCCGACAAGGAGCGGCTCCAGAGGGTAGTTAAGATGGCGCAGAAGATCATAGGGTGCCCTCTCCCCTCCCTGATGGACATCTACACCTCCTCTGCCTCATCACCATGGACAGCTCCCACCCTGGCTCTCAGTTCTTTGACCTGCTGCCCTCAGGAAGGCGTCACAGGTGCATTAAAGCAAGAACTAACAGACTCAAGAACAGCTTCTTCCCAAGGGCCATAACCACTTTGAACACTCACATGCACTGACTCACCCCATATTCCTGTCCCCCATTCTCCCCCATCCACCCGCTGTGCAATTACTTAACACGGTGCAATATATCTTGTTGGACAATATTTATTATATATTTATAGTTTTTGTAGCAGATCCACCTGGGCAATATTTATTACTGTGTAATATCTTGGACTGGGTTTTGTAGCAGATCCACCTGTTGTTGTGCAATAACTAATTACAGTGTAATATCCTGTGGTGCAATACTTAACAGAATGCTATAGCTTGTAGACAACATTTAGGGCCCGTCCACACAACAATGTTTTTTGGTAGAAACGGAGAAGTTTGTATTCGTTTTGGCCTTTCGTCCACACGGCGCCGGCGTTTTGGAGAGCCGAAAGCGGTGTTTTTTGAAACCAGGTTCCAGAGTGGAGAAATCTGGGAACGCCGGGGGTCGCGTTGTCGTGTGGGCGAGCAAAACGCGGCTTTTGGGAAAACGATGACGTCGCAATGCTCTTCAACTTGGCCCAAAATACATCAAGCTGCCTTTCACGGAACCCAAGGCAGAGGAGCTTGTTTCGGGCTTTTGTCGTGTGCATGGCATGCCACAATGTTTGGGAGCGATTGAGGGGACCCACGTTGAAATAAAGAAGCCATCCTCCAATGCCACGGACTACATCAACACTAAGGGCAAACATTCCCTAAACATACAAGCAGTGTGCGGTTTATGGACGTAATTGTGAAGTGGCCTGGCAGTACACACGCGGGCTGGGCCCACCCCCTCCCCCGCCGCCTCGAGTATGGACAGTGAGGCTGTCCAAGATGCGGCGATTCAGGGTGCACGGGCAGTCGTGACGGAGCCCAGGGCTGGGTGCTCGGGCCGCTGTGACTCTGGCTTGGTCAGTACTCGAGTTGAGCGATCAGCTGTGAGCGAGCCGCGTGAATGTTTACGCGGCATTTCCAAGAGAAGAAGAATCCTTAACTTGCTACATTAATGCTACGTAAGAAGGAACTCTCGTCTCGCGACACGGGATAAGTTCGGGATATGTCCTTTTCTCCGGAGCTCCGGATTATTAAAGACCGTGACACGTGCATACATGGATACGAGTGACCGCGTTTTTATGGGTGAGTCATATTATCAGATTATTTCTGCATCTATTTCGGCACTAAACCAGGACTAAACCAGGACTAAACCAGAACTAAACCAGAACTAAACCAGGACTAAACCAGGACTAAACCAGGACTAAACCAGGACTAAACCAGAACTAAACCAGGACTAAACCAGAACTAAACCAGGACTAAACCAGGACTAAACCAGGACTAAACCAGGACTAAACCAGAACTAAACCAAGACTAAACCAGAACTAAACCAGGACTAAACCAGGACTAAACCAGAACTAAACCAGAACTAAACCAGGACTAAACCAGGACTAAACCAGGACTAAACCAGGACTAAACCAGAACTAAACCAGGACTAAACCAGAACTAAACCAGGACTAAACCAGGACTAAACCAGGACTAAACCAGGACTAAACCAGAACTAAACCAAGACTAAACCAGAACTAAACCAGGACTAAACCAGGACTAAACCAGGACTAAACCAGGACTAAACCAGAACTAAACCAGGACTAAACCAGGACTAAACCAGGACTAAACCAGGACTAAACCAGAACTAAACCAAGACTAAACCAGAACTAAACCAGGACTAAACCAGGACTAAACCAGAACTAAACCAGGACTAAACCAGGACTAAACCAGAACTAAACCAGGACTAAACCAGGACTAAACCAAGACTAAACCAGGTCTAAACCAGGACTAAACCAGAACTAAACCAGGACTAAACCAAGACTAAACCAGGTCTAAACCAGGACTAAACCAGAACTAAACCAGGACTAAACCAAGACTAAACCAGGACTAAACCAGGACTAAACCAGAACTAAACCAGGACTAAACCAGTACTAAACCAGGTCTAAACCAGGACTAAACCAGAACTAAACCAGGACTAGACCAGGACTAAACCAGGACCTAGCCAGGACTAAACCAGGTCTAAACCAGGACTAAACGAGGTCTAAACCAGGACTAAGCCAAGACTAAACCAGATCTAAACCGGGTCTAAACCAGCACTAAACCAGGACTAAACCAGGTCTAAACTAGGACTAAACCAGGACTAAGCCAAGACTAAACCAGATATAAACCGGGTCTAAACCAGGACTAAACCGGGACTAAACCAAAACTAAACCAGGTCTAAACCAAGACTAAGCCAGGATTAAAACAGGTCTAAAACAGGTCTAAACCAGGACTAAACCAAGAAAAAAAAATGCTCCTCAGAAATCTCACTCCTAGCAATCTTCAAAACTTGAGAGCCTTGTGTGCGAGTGACTTTTTTTCCGCTGAAAACGCGCGGTGCCTGCATTAACTTACCGATTTTCTGGGCACAGAAGCGCTGTGAACAGTGGCTACAGTTTTGAATTGCTTAAAAAAATTTCAGCGTGAGAAATACCATGTGTGGCGTGTGAGCGTGTGAACACGTCGAATTGCGTGTGTCACACTCTCAAAGCGTGAGACTTGAGAGCCCTGCCTCCTCCATCTGGCCGCCCGGTGTCCTGTTGCGGTTCTGGACTCGAACACTGGACCTTCTCGCTCGGTGGCCGGCGTTGAGGCTCCCACCACTCCATACATCCTGTCCCCCCTGGACCCTGTCGTCTGGACCTTCCCTGGACACTGCATTGCCCTTGATCTCTCCCAGGCCCCCTTCCTTCACCTGGGGCAATCACTTTGGTCCTCTACATCCCCCCTGTTCCTCTGTTGTGCCCAGTGGTGTTTGTTCCCGTGCTCACGTCCCCCGATGTGTCTTCTGAGTGTTCTGCGAATGTTATTGTGGTGTTAAAATATGTATTATTATGTACCTGAAGTGTGTATTATTGTCAGGCCTGGACTGGTAATCGGGCATACCGGGAATATTCCCAGTGGGCCGACAGTCCTAGGGGCCGATGCCCTTCTTCTTCTTTTTTTTTTTTTTTTTTTTACTTAGAGACCGGCCCACAATTTAGGACTGAACCAGGACTAAACCAGGACTAAATCAGGTTTGAACCAGGACTAAACCAGGTTTGAACCAGGACTAATCAGGTCTAAATCAGGACTAAAACAGGTCTGAACCAGGACTAAACCAGGACTAAATCAGGATCGAACCAGGACTAATCAAGTCTAAATCAGGACTAAATCAGGTTTGAACCAGGACTAATCAAGTCTAAATCAGGACTAAATCAGGATTGAACCAGGACTAAACCAGGACTAAATCAGGATTTGAACCAGGACTAAACCAGGACTAAATCAGGACTGAACCAGGACTAAACCAGGACTAATTACATCTAAATCAGGACTAAATCAGGTCTGAACCAGGACTAAACCCGGACTAAACCAGGACTAAATCAGGACTGAACCAGGACTAAACCAGGACTAAATCAGGACTGAACTAGGACTAAACCAGGACTAATTATGAGGGGCCGGTCTAAGCCAAAAATGCCAGGGCCATTTTTTTGTCCCAGTCCAGCCCTGATTATTGTGCACCTTGTAATAATAAATGATTAAAAAAAAAAACAGTTTATAATTTAGTGCTTAGTAAGTAAGAATTTCATTGTACAGGGACATGTGTTTCCCTGTAAATGTGTTTCCCTGGAAATGTGTTTCTGACAGTACAAGCTTTGAATCTTGAATTTTTAGTTCCTCTTTAAAATACCACATTTTGTCAGTCACTGCCCACACAATTTGTGAAATAAGGAAGCAGACATGTTGACCAGTGTCAGCTTTGCGTAGGTCTACCTGCTGTGGAACTACTGTGAAATTATCATTACATAATGTGCACTTCCCCTTTAAGTCCTGGAATGACACACACGCATTATTACACACACACACAGAATTCCAGTGTTATCTGTGTATGTGTAGAGTTTGTAAATAATGGTTTTATGTAGCCATCCTTTCTCTGAAACTAAAATCAATTCTTATAACCAAACCGTAAAAGGGGAAGTGCATATCCTTTCATTTTTATTTCATTTCATTTCCCTTTTTCAAGAGGTCAAATCTCAGTCAAACTGGAACTTGAAAATGGAAAAACTCTGGACTTTCCCATGATGTCATGTCTTCTACTTGTCCAATCAGTGAAACACGTAGGATTTGGCCGTGTCATACAGTCGTTTTGGTACAGTGGACCTGTTTCTTTTGTTAGTTTCTGTTGCTGTTTCTAAGACGTCTTAGATGAATATTGTGATTTAAAATGTCCAAATGATAACAATGATTCACAGGTGTCAGTGATTATAACAGTAGATCATACACTAGCACAATGGTCTTTTTTTTTTTTTTATTGTCCAAAAATACCTTGAAAAACATGCATTCCTATTGTGAGCGGGGTCTCCTCTCTACAGATCTGACCTGTAACTTGACTTGGTTGTGTGTCACCATAATGTCCAGGCTAACCAATAGCATCTCCATGGAGACAAGTTCCATAAGTTAACATTGCTTTATGAGTGAGGTAGGGCAGTAGACCAGAGGCAAAGCTGCAGTCTTTAGACACACTGTGGCCTAGGGTCTTGATTTACACATAGACTGAAGTACCACATGTACTAGTACTTCACCTGAAGCAGAAACTATCACAGCACAGAGGCCTCAGTTTCAGATCCTTGGAGCCTGGGTCAGTTGGGGTCACTTCCTGTAGGCCAAAGGTCAAGTGATGGCAGGCACAGATTGGAGGCAGGGCCCAGCCACTGCAAAGAACCGCAGCCTGGTTCATGAGCACACAGATACAGTGTCTCCAGCACCATGAACACCAAGGCCTGACTTAAAAGTGCACTGAGTCACTTTTCTGGTAGTGTCGCGGTCTCCATGGAGATGTTATTGCGTTGCCCAGACTGTTCCACGGTATTGCAGCACGCTCACTGTGACACACACACACACACACACACACACACACACACACACACACACACACACACACACACACACACACACACACACACACACACACTGATGAACAACTGTTTAGATTAGATTTAGGGGTGGAACATTCCAAGAGTAACAGCGCTTTGGTTAGGGCACCTTTAAGAACTCACTCAGACTCAGACTTTAGTGTTTGGGCTCCGGGGGTTCTGCTTGCTTCACATTCTGGAAGATGTCCCAGGCATTTGCCTGTTGAGGACCCCTCTGGCCGGAATTCCCCTCCAGCCCCCGCTAACCGGACAGAATGTGTTTCACTTTCACTTGGGTGCAGACCAGAGGCTGAGCTGCCTCGGGTGGACAAACAAACAGCGCCGTGACTTCTCCGCTCGTCTCCAGTGCGCGCTGCTCCTGGACACAAACATGTCTCTGTGGCGTCTCCTCCTCACGGCTGCGTGTGCGCTCCTCCACACTGTCCCCCGCGTCCACAGTAAGTACACTTAAACCTCATCACGTGTCTGCTGATGAGACTGTCATCCCAGTTTGGTCGAGATGAGGTCATTCCTCAAGGGTTTAATTATTTAGCGTCTGTGTATAGTACTCTTTGTGTATAGTATCTGTGTATAGTACTCTTTGTGTATAGTATCTGTGTATAGTACTCTTTGTGTATAGTACTCTTTGTGTATAGTACTCTTTGTGTATAGTATCTGTGTGTATAGTACTCTTTGTGTATAGTATCTGTGTATAGTACTCTTTGTGTATAGTATCTGTGTATAGTACTCTTTGTGTATAGTATCTGTGTATAGTACTCTGTGTAAGATCAAAGGAGAAGTTCAATTTGTCAACTGGACAAAGTTTGTTTGGTTGAAAACGTTTCGCCGCTCATCCGAGAGGCTTCGTCAGCTCTGGTTCTCATGCTGGTTAGACACTGTTTATATCTAACTGCTGGGAGGCGCGTCCTACACTGAAAAAGCTCTGAAAACGATCCCCCCTTATCTGTCTCTTTGTTTTTCAAATTACTCTGGCGATTAGTTTCGACCCCCTATTCAACGTCTAACGACCCTCTCCACCCCTCTGCCCCGGATTGCCTGCCCTAATGTTTCTTTGTCTGTTTTGACTTGGTTTAAGAATCGAATTATAAATGGGAGACAAGTTATGTCTGACTCCCCCATTTCGGTTTAACGACGGATTCTCTTTTTTGACAAAAATAGCCTCTTTAACTCCCCTCTCAAACCAGTTCTTTTCCCTGGCTAAGATCTGAACCTCACTGTCCTCAAAAGAATGGCCCGTGGCTTCTAGGTGTAGATGTACGGCAGACTGAGGTCCACTCTGGCACGCCCGTCTGTGTTGGTACATCCTCTTGTGAAGTGGCTGTTTTGTTTCCCCAATGTAGCGCTCACTGCAGTCTTCACTACATTGAATGGAGTAGACCACATTGCTTTGTTTGTGGCTCGGTGTTCTGTCCTTTGGGTGGACGAGTTTTTGTCTTAAAGTGTTTGTGGGTTTGAAATAGACTGGAATTTCATATTGTCTGAAAATCCTCTGTAGTTTTTCCGAAACGCCGGCCAGGTACGGAATCGCTACCCCTTTCCTCCTGGGTTCGGATTCTCTGTTGTCTTGTTTCTTGTCCTTGTCTCTCTTGGTTTTGTTGACAGCCCATTTAGGATATCCACAAACAGAGAGGGCTTCCTGCACATGTTGCTCTTCTTTCTCCTTGCCCTCTGTGCTTGTGGGAACCACTTGGGCCCTGTGTTGTAATGTCCGAATAACACCCAGTTTGTGCTGCAGTGGGTGGTGTGAATCAAAAAGCAGGTATTGGTCTGTGTGTGTGGGCTTCCTGAAGACTTCTACTTGGAGTCCCCGGTCTCCTCCTATCGTTACTGCACAATCTAAGAACGCCAATGTGTTCTCCTTGGCATCTTCACGGGTGAATTTGATGTTCGGATCTACAGAATTGAATTGATACAGAATACTCTTTGTGTATAGTATCTGTGTATAGTACTCTTTGTGTATAGTATCTGTGTATAGTACTTTGTGTATAGTATCTGTGTATAGTACTCTTTGTGTATAGTATCTGTGTATAGTACTCTGTGTGTATAGTAATAATATCTTCATGGACAAAAGCTGTTAGCGGACCCTCAACTAGAAAAGTTACATAATGTACCTTTAAACTTCTTATCACATACTCTCATTAATTAGTAATATAGTAATTGTGATCATTTCATCTGCAGTGATTAAACCGATAATAATGTTATGTTTTAGTTACACCCTGACTCCATATTTGTTGACTTATCCGAGAAGATTGACAGAAGAAGCCTCAACATGACAGCAAAAACAAACTTGTCACAGCTCCCAGAATACACCTGGAGCAGAGTAATTTGCATAAAATCTGTGGGAAGTGAAGGATCACCCAGCAGCAGACATGTATCTCTGGCAACAAACAAACTTAACGCACGATTTAACCTGCAGGGAATTTGAATATTGAGGTCACTTTTTCAGTTGTTTAAAAACATTACAATAACAACTAATGGTTTTATATACAAAAATTTAGCATGAAATGAGGTGGCAAATATGATAATCACCTAGAATATTACTCACATAGTTAACTCATAATGCCACAGCAATTTTAGTTTCACAATAACATTTAAAGCAGACCTATACAAAAAATGCAAATTTTATTCATTCAATATTATTAAATCAGACTTACTGTTTAAAGGGCTCATATTATGCTATTTTTTTAATCTATATTATTACTAGGGGTGTGCAAAATAATCGTCATGACAACGCATCGCGATACTAACTTTCACAATATACTGCATCGATTCTTGATGCCAAAAATCGATTTTTATTAATTAATAATTTAATATTTGATAATTTAATATTTAATATTAATTAATAAAAAAAAAATCCTATGCATCCTTCCTATGCACTCTTTGTGTATAGTATCTGTGTGTATAGTACTCTTTGTGTATAGTACTCTTTGTGTATAGTACTCTTTGTGTATAGTATCTCTGTGTATAGTACTCTTTGTGTATAGTATCTGTGTATAATACTCTTTGTGTATAGTACTCTTTGTGTATAGTATCTCTGTGTATAGTACTCTTTGTGTATAGTATCTGTGTATAATACTCTTTGTGTATAGTACTCTTTGTGTATAGTATCTGTGTGTATAATACTCTTTGTGTATAGTATCTGTGTGTATAATACTCTTTGTGTATAGTATCTGTGTGTATAATACTCTTTGTGTATAGTACTCTTTGTGTATAGTATCTGTGTATAATACTCTTTGTGTATAGTACTCTTTGTGTATAGTATCTGTGTGTATAGTACTCTTTGTGTATAGTATCTGTGTGTATAGTACTCTTTGTGTATAGTATCTGTGTGTATAATACTCTTTGTGTATAGTACTCTTTGTGTATAGTATCTGTGTGTATAGTACTCTTTGTGTATAGTATCTCTGTGTATAGTACTCTTTGTGTATAGTACTCTTTGTGTATAGTATCTGTGTGTATAATACTCTTTGTGTATAGTATCTGTGTGTATAATACTCTTTGTGTATAGTATCTGTGTGTATAATACTCTTTGTGTATAGTACTCTTTGTGTATAGTATCTCTGTGTATAGTACTCTTTGTGTATAGTACTCTTTGTGTATAGTATCTGTGTGTATAATACTCTTTGTGTATAGTATCTGTGTGTATAATACTCTTTGTGTATAGTATCTGTGTGTATAATACTCTTTGTGTATAGTACTCTTTGTGTATAGTATCTCTGTGTATAGTGTAGACAGTGAGATGTCTTCTCTGTGTAGACTGAGGAGGTGCTCATGTCTTCTGTGCAGGCTGTGAGGAGCTCCCTGTGTTCAGCCCGTCTCCTCTGGTGGTGAAGTATGGAGACCCCGCCACAGCCACATGCTCCATCTGCAACAGTTCCTGTGACTATGAAATCCGCTTGGAGGAGCCCTATCAGTCCAGCTTCAGGAGAGGGAACCAAATGGTGTGGAACATCTCCAGCCTGACAGTGTGGAGTCAGGAGATAATCTGTTTTATATTTGACAGCGACTGTCCATCTGTCACTCTGGATGTGATCATTTACCGTGAGTACCTCTGATTGTTCTGATGTAACACATGTAAGAGACTAAAGCCTTCTGTTCTACAGAGCCTCCAGAGAGTGTGTCTGTGAGCTTTAGGAATCGCTCAGGGCCCCCGCTTGAGAGCCCCTCAGGGCCCCTGGAGGAGGGCCAGGTGTACTGTCTGCAGTGTGAGGTGGGGGCCGTGGCTCCTGCTCAGAACATGACGGTGACCTTCTACAGGGGCCTCAGGGAGCTGCGTGTCATGAGAAGCAGCAAAGCAAACGAGCGTCCAGTGAACGAGAACTTCTGCCTGGACTACAGAGTGAGCAGAGAGGACCATGGGGCCACCTTCTGGTGTGAGGCCAGGCTAGAGCTGGGACCTGCAGGCCCACAGCCCCCTCCAGTGGTCAGATCACACAACATCACGGCTGTTGTGCACTGTGAGTGTTCACTGGGAGAGACCGTGTGGGGAAAGTGGGGTCATCTTTATTTTAATCATCTTTAACACATTTCTATGACACATGAAGCCTTTGGCTATGCTAACAGCTGAAATGTACACAGTAAATATAATAACTGCCTCATTTGTAGATGCGCCATGCTGTGAGGGTCCCGAGGAGCCAGAGCTCCTCACTGTGAACCAGGGCCAGTCAGCTGAACTGGTCTGCAGAGCTGAGGGGAACCCCCCGCCTCTGTACAGCTGGAACCTCCCCTCAGGCTTCACCTCCAGGGACTCTGTGCTCACCATCCCCTCTGCCTCCTCCCAGCATGAGGGCCCCTACATCTGCACTGCCTCCAACACTTTAGGGGCCGTCAGCAGAAACTACACTCTCAAAGTGCACGGTCAGTACACATATTGTTGTTTCTTTGTGTTTAAAACAGTGTGTGGAGTTCTGTCTGAAAGAGCACATACACAAACACACAACAAACACACAGTTCATGAGTGGTCCTGAGCTTAGACCTCCTGCCTTACCTGAAGACGTCACAGGGTTCACAAGGTGCAGACCAGAGCACACATTTAACGGTTTGTAGTCTGGCCATCAAGAGGAATTCTCTGTATTGGATGTGTTCACAGTGAACAGCCCTCATCAAGTGAATATTATTGGTTCTATTGATATTGGTGATTAGCTGAGGACAGAGCATGTTAAAGCAGATCTGTTCTGCAAAATTGACTTTTCAGAGGACTTAACCCTGTTATCGTTGATTCCCATTACCATTTAGTCACCTGAAGTTTAACTTAAAGTGATCAACTCAACGTTTTCACCCTCACTGGTACACGCCCAGTGTGACGTGCGCACTTCCTTCTGGTGTTTTATCTTCTTAATCTGTGGTACATGTAGGATTCAGCAGCGTCACGTAATAATTTTGGTGCAAATGAAAATAAAAATGCTCTGCTCTGTGTCATGTGCAGCCATCCATAGGAGGGGCCAGCACTTTATTGTCATGACGTTTACGGCGACATCAGCTCCATTTGGGCACCACAGTTTTCTAATGTGGAAGATAGCACACTAGTTTCGTTTTAGATCAATATTGTGATTTAAAATTGTAACATAATGATCCACGGGGGTTAGAATTGATGTTTTTTAATGAACCTCCTGGCTTGTAACATAATCTCACTCTCACAAACATGTAATAGTTTGTCCGTGTGCCTTAAACCCCCAGAGAAACCTGACCTTCTGTTTGTCCCTTCTCTCCAGTGAACTATGTGCCCATCATCATCATCGCCGTGGTAACAGCGCTGGTGATGCTGGCCATTGTAGTAGCCTTTGTGGTCTACAGGCAGCACAGGACGGGACAGTACAACATAAGTGACATGTTCTGCCTCCACCGCCACCACCACCAGGCTGTACCCACCATCGAGTGAGGGGGGACACTGCCGAGGCCGCCATCGAGAGGGGAAGGGGGCCCCTGGACTTAAAGAGGACTGGTCTGGCCCTCAGATCACTTTTTACGCCTCCTGCTGTATTGGCCCATATGATCGTAGGCAGTACTTTTTACTGCAAATGTGAATAATTGTACGTATGGTCTGTTCCTGTGTTACTGCTCCCATCTCAACAACTCACTGTGTTTATGTTTTTCATTCTCACACAAGTAAGAGGTTCTGTTTTGGTACGGGGCCAGTATTCTTCTGAATGTTTATCCGTCCACGGGAGCAGGTCATCTCATGTCCAGATCTCGGCCAGTCTTGGTCAGGACCATGTAGTTGGAACATTAGCACATATTGTATTTTTAGTTTGATGATGGAGACCCAATGTCTGGCCACTCTGTCTGGCCACTCTTGTCTGGCACCTTCTTTTCCTTAGAATGTTCTGAGTCCATATACAGCTCAAGATCGTTCTAAAGCTATTCAGGAAAGGCTCGTTTCTGTTCTGCGACAGTATTGATACCTGCTCAAATGAGTATCTAACTTTGATACCAGTTTTACTATTGATTAGTACCTTATTTTCAATACTTTTGATAAGTCTATCGCAAACATGGTTCTTCTACCTCATCTAAAGTAGGATCTTCATACAGTTTAGGTACAGTAGTTTTGTCATGCCTTCTTACCTCTGGGGTTAACATTATGATTTAATTTAAGGTTTACACTTTGAAAATTATTATCTTTTAGAAACTCGACCTGAATTGTGATCTCATCCCTTTGATGAATTGCTATTTTGGTTCATAGACTATATAATTCTATTACTGCTATATTACCATGTGCTCTGATCCTCCTGTTGTAAATCTTGTGTCATTAACTGTGCTGACTTTAAAGAGATAGTTCGGTTTTTTTTTTTAATGTGACTCTGTATGGCGTCCCCTTCAGCAGCGTCGTGCATTAACACTGACTTACCCCTGACAGTGTCCTGTGAGCCGAGTTCTGCCCCGGTTCTGGCGCTGACGAAAGTAGGTCCGGCAAGTTAGCCAGGACAGTTAATAAAGCTTGTTTTTCTTCTCAAAACAATATTTGTCCAAAAAGTGATATATTTGCGTCACAAAACAGTTGCCCACGAAAAAGTCAGAAGTCATAATCGCTTGGTGCTATTTTCTCTGGAGTCCTATCACTGCGCGCTGCACTTGTAAACATCGCCACTTACAAGTGAACAGGCTAATAATAATAATAACAGACGCGCAGTGATACGACTCCAGAGAAAATAGCACCAAGTGATTATGACTTCTGACTTTTTCGTGGGCAACTGTTTTGTGACGCAAATATATCACTTTTTGGACAAATATTGTTTTGAGAAGAAAAAAAAGCTTTATTAACTGTCCCCGCTAACTTGCCGGACCTACTTTACAAAACAATATTTGTCCAAAAAGTGATATATTTGCATCACAAAACAGTTACCCACGAAAAGTCAGAAGTCATAATCGCTTGGTGCTATTTTCTCTCGAGTCCTATCACTGCGCGCCTATTATCATTATTAGCCTGTTCACTTGTAAACATCGCCACTTACAAGTGAACAGGCTAATAATAATAATAGCTGCTGAAGGAGATGCCATAGAGACATCAAAAAACCCAAACTATCCCTTTAAATGAAAGAAGCTGAGCAATTAAAGCTATACATCTCCATCTTGAACCCCTGGGGACCAAAAGTGACCCAAATTTGTTCCAATCATGTTTATTTTTTCTAATAAAACCCATTGTAATTTGAATGTCCGAGCTGTTTGATGTCTCAGTTTATCAGGTGGAAGTGTGCCACAGACCAGAGCCAGGAAAAAGCACACAAAGCCAGGGACATCATGGTGGACTTCCTGTTTACGCTGACCACTGGAGCTGCACTGGCTAATCAGAGGGAGCTGACCTGAGGGACCTGACCTTAGACTTAGACTTAAACTTAGACAAACTTTAGTGATCCACAAGGGAAATACAGTAGCTCACTCATCACAATATAATATACAGTATAATAACAGAGAGTAACAAAAATAGATGGAATAGCAAAAAAGATAGCAAGAGACCATGTCAAATGAGACATAATTATACAAATAAAAATAAATGAAATGATAAATGTATATGTGCAAGTCAAAATAAAATAGAAAAAGAAGTAAAATATAAAATAAAATATACAAAAATATAAAATAAAAGACCTGAGAAACTGGCCTGAGGGACCAGACCTGAGGGAAGTTCCCCGCACACACTCCCTTCTCCCTTAGTAGTAGTAGTAGTAGTAGTAGTAGTAGTAGTAGTAGTAGTAGTAGTTTGGATGTTAAGTGAAATAGACAGGTAAGATAGGCACACCCACTGTAATCATGAGTAAATGGGCCGGCGCGACTGTACACTCAGGTCGACCTGCAGTGACCATCAGACATGTGGTCAAACAAGAGATAAACATAAACATCCTGTAGTGGAAGGATCCAGACACTCGTTCAGAAGCACATCTGAGATCATTTAGATGCTTTGTGTATTCAGAGTGTGAGCAGCCTAAACACACAGGACATATATGGAGATCATTTTGTCTCATAAAGATTTGTATAAATAAAAAAGATATATATAAATATAAATACATTTATAAATATTCAAACACAAAATACAAATACAAAAACTCGACATAGAAATAATTGATAGAATGTATATAAATACACAGGCATTTGTAAATATATTTTCGAGATTTGTAAATATATTTTCAAGATTTGAAAACAAATGTAGTTGACTTTGTATATGGAGTCTGCATTTGTTGATCCATTTATTGCTTTCGTGTCGATGACGTAATTGTGAGACAGTTCTACCGCAAACACACGATTCGCAAATAAATGTCAGCGGATTTGAATACAAATAGCCTTCACTGGACATCCAGCAGATGGCAGTGTTGAGCAGCTTGTCTGTAGATGCTCTTTAGTAAATGAGACTACAGTGGGACCACATATCCATCTCAGTTAACTTTAAACATGGCCGTTTTAAATGTCCGCTCTCTGCTGAACAAGTCCTTTATTGTTAACGACCTGATTGTAGACCACAAACTTGACTGTTTCTTCTTAACTGAAACGTGGTTAGGTGCTGACGCACCAGCTGTCCTCACAGAGGCCTCACCACCCACTTTTAACTTTGCATTTTCAACTAGGAACGGTAAAAGGGGAGGTGGCACTGCTTCTATATGTACAAGCACTCTGGCCACCAAACCTATTTTATTAAGCAATTTTACGAGTTTCGAATATCATTCAATTGTTTTTAGCAACCCTCAAATTTTATGTGTCACCATATACAGACCACCAGGAAAATGCAACGTTTTTATCAGTGAGTTTTCTGAGTTTCTATCTACTCTACACAATTCATTTGATATGATTATTATAACCGGTGATTTTAACTTGCACATAGATAACCTTTCAGACCCTATTGCAAATGAATTCTTGAATGTTCTTAATTATATGGATTTTACTCAACACGTCACGCAGCCGACTCACAACAGGGGGCACACTCTGGATCTGGTCATTACTTACGGCCTGACCACTAGTGTGTCCTCTGTTGCTGACCTGGCCATGTCTGACCACTACTGTGTGTTTTTTAATATCACTGGTTTTATACAGCAGGAGACCTCTGTGAGAACTGTGAGGAAGCGCCATCTGACCCCTGAAGTGGCAGCAAATTTTATCGAGGTGTTAGAGAAAAATCCCTCAATGGTTTTACCTGCCTCTTGCGATTCCATTACTGAAGATTTCAACAGTAGACTGCGGTCAGCCTTGGATCTGGTTGCTCCACTCAAAACCAAAAGTATTAAAACCAAATCAAAGCCTCCATGGATGAATGAAGACTTGAGAAAATCCAAGAGAGAGTGCAGAAAAGCAGAACGTCGATGGAGAAAAAACAAAACGACTATAAACCACAAATTATTCATCAATCAGCAATGGTCACATAACAATGCTACAAGGAATGCAAGAAATCGTTACTTTTCCACAGTAATCACGAACCACAAAAATAATCCAAAAGTTCTTTTCTCAACCATTGAAAACATTCTAAACCCCGATTCTAACGCGTTTTACCTGACACCCACTGACTCTCTCTGCGAGCAGTTTGCTGACCACTTCACGGGAAAGATAAACACCATCCGATACAATATTTTATCCTGTCAAAGCTCTGTTTTTAACTCACCTGAGTGTTTGTCTCGCCCAGAGAAGACTCTGGACAGTTTTGCCCTGGTTAATGCTGGGATGCTGGACAAGGTCTTCTCCTCAGTGAGGCCCACCACATGTCTCGTAGACCCAATCCCCACTCCATTTTTTAAGTCTTTTTATGGATCTTTTAGGGATGAACTTTTGGTCATGATGAATTGCTTTCTTCAGACAGGGGTCTTTCCCACTGCCTTCAAAGCGGCGGTGGTGAGGCCCCTGCTGAAGAAGAGCAATTTAGATTTTAATGATTTTAACAACTACCGACCAGTGTCTAACTTGCCATTTTTTAGCAAGATTCTAGAGAAACTTGTCTCTATCCAATTAAATGATTTTCTAGAGGATCACAACATTTTGGAAAAAATTCAGTCTGGTTTTAGGGTGAACCACAGCACCGAGACTGCCTTGGCAAAGATTTTAAATGACTTTAGAATAAACTGTGACTCTCAAAAGGTGACTGTGTTGATTCTGCTGGATCTGAGCGCTGCCTTCGACACAGTAGACCACATGATTCTTTTAACTCGCCTAAAACACCTCGGCCTCTCTGGTGCTGTTCACAAATGGTTCACGTCCTATCTCACAGACAGAACATTTATGGTAAGTATGGACACATGCTCCTCCAAGATCCATAAAATCACATGCGGTGTCCCCCAGGGTTCCATTTTAGGCCCTGTGCTTTTCAACCTGTACATGCTTCCCCTTGGCGGCGTCATCAGGAGACATGGAATCAATTTCCACAGCTATGCAGATGATACGCAGCTTTACATTTCCGTGTCTCCTGATGACACCAGACCAATGGATGCTCTTTTTAACTGTATTCTAGATAGGGGTGGGCGATATAGCCTAAAATTTATATCACGGTATAATTTGAACCATAGACGGTAGACGGTATATATCACGGTATACTTTGGTATGTAACAGTATTAACTGTTCACAGTATTAACAGCTTCTTAATGGTCACCAGAGCACATGGAAAAAGCATTCAAGCAGGAAGCTGTTTTTTAAACTATTAAATAACATAAACGTCAAGAATATTACTACAAGAAAATGTATTGTGCAAAACTGTAATTGTAAAAAACATAAAACAAGTAACTTCACTTTCAAGCAGTATAAAATTTGAACAAGGCAATGTAAATCGAAAATGAAACTGCTTTAACATTGGCGCCGGTGTCAGTGCTGATGCATACCTGCAACTCTTCGTCAAGTTCCTATGACTCGAGCGCTTCCCTGAGTCCCTGGGCAATCATCAGGGAAATACGATGTTTGCAGTACACATGTACTGTTGAAATGGGCCGCGGCTCGCGGCGTGCTCGCGGCTTGGGCGTGCTCGTGGCTTACACCGGTAGAAGTTTAATACGAGACACGTTCTTTTGTTTCTGAATACTGGACGATTCCCCCGTATTCAGATGACCCCGCGGCTGAAAAAAAAGCGGAACTCTTTCATCTCTGCGCTGCTCCTCCACCTCCATGTGCTCGCTGC
>JAVJIX010000033.1:7342500-7350000 GCA_036785185.1 Paratrypauchen microcephalus
AAAGCAATGCATAACCTGGCCCCACCTTACATCACTGACCTCCTCCACATCTCCATTCCTTCTCGCTCCCTCCGGTCCTCCTCCTCTCTCCAGCTCTCTGTCCCCTCTGCTCGTCTCATCACCATGGGGGGCAGAGCCTTCAGCCGCTCTGCTCCCCTGCTCTGGAACTCTCTCCCTCCTGACCTCCGCAATATTGACTCTCTTCCCATTTTCAAATCCAGACTCAAAACACACCTGTTCAGACAATCCTACACCACATAACAGTCACTTTCACCATCTTCCAGTTTTTGTATTTGTATTTTATTATCTTTGTATTTTAAGTATTTTTATGTTTTAACTTTGTTTTGTACAGTGTCCTTGGGTGTCTTGAAAGGCGCTTTTAAATAAAATGTATTATTATTATTATTATTATTACTGTTGTTGTTGCTGTTCCTGTTGCTGTTGTTGCTGCTGTTTCTGTTGCTGTTGTTCTAGTTGTTGCTGTTGTTGTTGCTGCTGCTGTTGTTGCTGCTGCTGTTGTTGATGCTGCTGTTGTTGATGCTGCTGTTGTTGTTGTTGTTGTTGTTGTTGCTGTTGTTTCTGTCGTTGTTGCTGCTGTTGTTGCTGCTGCTGTTGTTGTTGCTGCTGTTGTTACTGTTGCTGATGTTCCTGTTGTTGTTGCTGCTGCTGTTCCTGTTGCTGCTGCTGTTGTTGTTGTTGCTGCTGTTGCTGGTGTTGTTGTTGTTCTGTCGTTGTTGCCGTTGTTGTTGATGCTGTTGCTGTTGCTGCTGTTGATGCTGTTGCTGTTGCTGCTGTTTCTGTTCTTTTTTTTTTTTTTTTTCCCTGGCGGCACGGTGGCTGAGTGGCTAGCACTCATGCTTCACAGCAAGAAGGTTCGGGTTGCCCGGGCCTTACTGTGTGGAGACTGCATGTTCTCCCCGTGTCTGGGTGGGTTTCCTCCGGGTACTCCGGTTTCCCCCACCAACCTAAACATGCGCCATAGGTAAAATCCTCCAGCTTAGGGCCTGACCAAAGCATAAATAACAAAACAAAATCATGGGGATGGTCCCCGGGTCAAATATAGAAACAACTTCTCCTGTGCGAGATCAATAAAGGTCAATCTTCTAATCCTTGACCACTGTAAGGCGCTTTGTGTTACAATTTTGTATGAAAAGCGCCTTATAAATATTTGATTGATTGATTGATTGATGTGCGAAAGTCGAGTGGAAAGCGACCTGGATATCATTTTGGGCAAAACTCAGGCCACCGCTAACAGTGCCGAACTGACTGACTACGTACAACGCTTCTGAGCACCAGCCTATAATAAATTCAATATCCTCAACACGGACGGGCCTGTGGGTCTTCCCCGTCACGCCTAGCGGACGAACCCGACCCCGTCCTAGAGAGCTGTGGAGTATTGGCGAGCCATGCCCCGAACTCCGGGGCGGACTGATTTTGGAGCCAGGGTGAAATGCAACCAACCCTTGTGAGCGCGGGTTAGTGGGGAAAAATCCTCATGGTCCAGGATATTGAATTTATTTGACAAAGCTACTAGACCTAGCCCCTCGCTGAAGTGCTCGTACCTGGTCGGGTGGTGAGGGCTGGTGCTCAGAGGCGTTGTGCGTTCGGCACTGTTAGCGGTGGCCTGAGTTTTGCCCAAAATGATATCCAGGTCGCTTTCCACTCGACTTTCCACTCGAGCGAGGGCCAACTGTAGTCTCATTTACTAAAGAGCAACTATGATAAAAGGAGAAATTCACTCATTCACGCATCTAAAGAGCAACTACCGACAAGCTGCTCAACACTGCCATCTGCTGGATGTCCAGTGAAGGCTATTTGTATTCAAATCCGGTGACATTTATTTGCGAATCGTGTGTTTGCGCTAGGACTGTCTCACAATTACGTCATCGACACGAAAGCAAAAAATAGATCCACAAATGCAGACTCCACATACAAAGTCAACTACATTTGTTTTCAAATCTCGAAAATATATTTACAAATGCCTGTGTATTTATATACATTCTATCATTTATTTGTATGTCGCGTTTTTGTATTTGTATTTTGTGTTTGAATATTTATAAATGTATTTATATTTATATATATCTTTTTTTATTTATACAAATCTTTATGAGACAAAATGATCTCCATAGACATAGAGCATCTGAATTATAATTTGAAGTTAGTCCAACTGAAGGACACTGGTGCGGGCACTGACCTGCGCTCATGAGGATTTAAAAATCTTGAATAGATTTTTAGCTCTTGGTTTTATCATGGCTGTAAATGAGCTCACATTGTTAATGGGACCTGTGCCCTGATTTGTGGCTCCAGTGACAGTCTGTCCACTCATGTAGCGTATTCGAGTGTTTTCTGAGTCAGTGCATCCCCAGGGACTGTGACTCCCTGTGTGGTGATGAAGCTCAGACTCTTCTCTCCTCCGTCACTCGGGGCTGCAGAGTTCAATCATCACTTTGGATCAGTTGGACTCGGCGCGTGTCCCGGTGGCCCGTGCGTCTGCGCCAAGGACGCGCTGACGGTGCGTTTAGTGTAATCGGATTATCTCTAATCAGATTACGCTCGTGTATTCTCCAGAGCCTCACTGTCTGACTCCAGCGGCCGTAAACGGAACACCTCCTCGGGAACATGAACTCCGCGGCGGGAATCGACTACAGCGCCTGGGACCACATCTACGTCTCGGACGATGAGGACGCGACCAGTCCGTTCGTGGACACCGCGAGTCTGTTCAGGCTGAGACACCGGGTCAGGCGCGTCCTCACCCCGCGGGGCTGGGTGCTTAGAACAGTCTGGGTGCTTAGAACAGTCTGTGCACACACATGTATGGGACATGCATGTCGATAGAAAATACCATGTAAACATGTATACTGTGAGTGGATCTGCCTCTCCACAGATCTGACCTGTGACCTGGTCGAGGCATTTGCTTATCTCCATGGAGAGAGACAAGTTTAATGCCATACTGTGGAACATTTCATGCAAAGAAAGAGATACTGCAGATGGTGAACCCTCCACCTGAGAGGTTACATGGTCCCCATGGTTACTGCTTTGCTTTGGATGTTAAACATTTTAGCATTATACTTCTCTTGTGTTTTGTGTAGAATCCCTCAATCCCTCAGGAGAAATTCAGTGTGTCAACTGGACAAAGTTTATTTGGTTTAATATGTTTCGCAGAAGCAGCTTGGATGAGCTCCGAAACGTATTTGACCAAATAAACTTGTGTCCAGATGACAAATTGAATTTCTCCTTTTGCCTTCTCTTCGTTTGTTCAAGTCCTCATTTGTGTATTCCTTAAACACGTGTACACTGCATCTGGTGATGCAGATCAAGTTTGATCATGGGTTAATAGACCTATTAATACTGTGCAGCTGATGTCATCAACATTTCCTGGAGTTATAATGCTAACCATAAGCACTGCTCTGTCTGACTCTTGTTAGACTTTAATCTGAGCCTGATTAAACACAATCTGGCCAGAAAGATTTGTGCTGTTAAAGAAGTCTCTCACAATTTAAATTACAGTAACAAACAGCACTGCCAACAGTTTTTCAGTGAGTCACTCTCACATTTTAGTTGAAAATCAAACTCCTAAACAGGATCATGAATGCACGGACTGATCACAGGCTCCTGAAAACAAGCTCTTTAAATCTGTTTTGTCTATTTTTCAGGCAATCGTAAACTTTTTTTTTTGTCAGTGTTTGTGTGTATTGTGTCTTCATGGTAACTGCTGAACATTCCACCTTAGAGATACATGTAAAACACCCCCAGCCTGTTGTCACTGCAAAGTATCAATTGTGGAACATTCTGGGTAAATCCATAAGATCTCCATGGAGACAAACAGGACACTGATCTTCCGCCAGAAAACTCGACACTGCATCTTTGATTGTGTCTTTGGCATGTTAAGATCATGTGTGCTGCTCTGCCCACAGTCCCGCCTGGAGCGCATGGCTGACTTTGAACAGCGAGGAGAGGATCTGGAGAGGAACTTTACCGAGTGTAAGAGACAGATTGGACAGGCCGAGGACAGGTTGAGAGAGCTGGGAGAGAGTGGACAGAAGACAGAGGACCACCAGGGGATGTCCACGGAGAGGGAGATGGTCCAGACGGAGCTGCAGAAGCTGAGGAAACATCTGCAGAAGTTTGAGAAAATGCTGGAGGAGCACAGGCGCGAGAAGAAGAAGCAGCCATGGAACGTCGACACCATCAGTAAAGAGGGCTTCAGCAAGGTACACACGGCATAACACAGGGATTTTAGAACTCAGAAATATTTTCTGCTTTTTTATTCTCCTTTTATTCTCACAGATCTCGTTTTGTGTTTCCAGAGCGTCCTGAACATAAAGGCCCAATCACCAGAGCCTACGGACCAGGAGAAAGACCAGAAACACCAGAGCTTTGTAGACACATACAACAGCCAGATCCGACATTTTGGTAACACACACACACATACACACACACACACACATACACACACACACACAACAGCCAGATCAGACACTTTGGTAACACACACACCACACACACACACACCACACGACTGGAGACGTACAGGTCCTGGAGAGATGGAAGGCTGCAGCCACTCACCTTCTCTGCAGAGTGCGCAATGCGCTGCAGTCTCTGTTTGTCCCTGGCAGTGGCTCCAGCACCACACAGTGATGGAAGAGGTGAGGATGGACTCAATGATGGCCGTGTAGAACTGCACCATCATCTGGACGGGCAGCTTGGCTTTTCTTAGCTGCCGCAGGAAGTACAACCTCTGCTGGGCCTTCTTGAAGTATGGACACACACACTTAGAAGTATGGACACACACACGTAGAAGTATGGACACACACGTAGAAGTATGGACACACACACGTAGAAGTATGGACACACACGTAGAAGTATGGACACACACATATAAGTATGGACACACGCGTAGAAGTATGGACACACATGTAGAAGTATGGACACACACACATGTAGAAGTATGGACACACACGTAGAAGTATGGACACACACATAGAAGTATGGACACACGCGTAGAAGTATGGACACACATGTAGAAGTATGGACACACACACATGTAGAAGTATGGACACACACGTAGAAGTATGGACACACACATAGAAGTATGGACACACACATGTAGAAGTATGGACACACACATAGAAGTATGGACACACACATGTAGAAGTATAGACACACACATAGAAGTATGGACACACACGTAGAAGTATGGACACACGCGTAGAAGTATGGACACACACATAGAAGTATGGACACACACACGCGTAGAAGTATGGACACACACATAGAAGTATGGACACACACATAGAAGTATGGACACACGCGTAGAAGTATGGACACGCATGTAGAAGTATGGACACACACACGCGTAGAAGTATGGACACACACATAGAAGTATGGACACACACATAGAAGTATGGACACACGCGTAGAAGTATGGACACACACGTAGAAGTATGGACACACATGTAGAAGTATGGACACACACACATGTAGAAGTATGGACACACACATATAAGTATGGACACACACGTAAAAGTATGGACACACACATGTAGAAGTATGGACACACACGCAGAAATATGGACACACAGCCTTAACGACTACCGTTCAGTTGCGCTCACCTCCATCCTCATGAAGTGCTTCGAACGGCTCGTCATGCAACACATCAAGACATCTCTCCCCTCCACCCTGGACCCATTTCAATTTGCATACCGGTCTAACCGCTCGACCGATGATGCAATCTCCACCGCCCTCCAGTCACCCCCTCACACACCTGGACACCAGAGACTTATATGTTAGAATGCTGTTCACTGACTTCAGTTCAGCTTCAACACAATCGTCCCCCAGCAACTCATATTCAAACTAGACAAGCTTTAGATCAACACCTTCATGTGCAACTGGTGCTGGATTTTCTGACAGGAAGAACGCAGGCAGTAACACCTCCAGCACCATCACACTGAACACGGGGGCTCCCCAAGGATGTGTGCTGAGCAATGTTCCCTCTAAGCTGCGCGCCTGTGCAATTGCGCAATGCTCGCACATTCTCAGCGCACAAGAAAACCTATGCAGCGCAGAGATGAAAGAGTTCCGCTTTTTTTCAGCCGCGGGGTCATCTGAATACGGGGGAATCGTCCAGTATTCAGAAACAAAAGTATGTGTCTCGTATTAAACTTCTACCGGTGTAAGCCACGAGCATGCGCAAGCCGCGAGCACGCGCAGCTCTTTCGCAACAGCGTGTAGCGGGGGTGCATGTCGGATGTCGCGCACAGGAGTCCAAGGAGCGCTCAGGGAGTTAGTGTGTTTGCTCAGACACATAAAACATTAGGGGGAACATTGGTGCTGAGCCCCCTCCTCTTCACTCTGCTGACCCACGACTGCACACCGTCACACAGCTCCAACCTCTTCATCAAGTTTGACCCACGACAGCACAACGTCACACAGCTCCAACCTCTTCATCAAGTTTGACCCACGACTGCACACCGTCACACAGCCTCTTCATCAAGTTTGCGGATGATACGACTGTGTTGGGTCACATCAGCAGCGACGATGAGACACACTATAGGAGCAAGGTGAGCCACCTGGTCAAGTGGTGCAGTAACAACAACCTCTCCCTGAACGTGGAGAAGACAAAGGAGATTGTGGTAGACTTCAGGAGAGCACACACACACACACAGCACCCACCCTCACCATCAAATGGGCTGCTGTAGAGAGAGTAAGCAGCACCAAGTTCCTGGGTGTGCATATCTCTGAGGACCTCTCCTGGTCATAGCACACTGCATCACTCGCCAGTATGGCCAAACAGCGACTCTACTTCCTCCACAAGCTGAAGAGAGCCAGAGCCCCAGCTCCATCATGAGCACCTTCTACAGAGGCACCATAGGTCACATCCTCACCAGCTGCATCACTGTGTGGTATGGCACCTGCACCGTGTCCTGCTAGAAAGAGCTGCATTGAGTAGTGAGAGCAGCTGAGAGAATCGTGGGTGTCTCTCTCCCCTCCCTGCAGGACATCTACTGCACCCGCCTCACCCGCAAAGCCCTCTGGGTGATCCCACCCACCCATCCAACTGCCTCTTCAGTCTGCTGCCATCAGGAAGGAGACTGAGGAGCCTCAGGGCCAAGACCAGCAGACTGAAAGACAGCTTCATCCACCAAGCTGTCAGGATGCTCAACTCTCTCCCTGCCCTGCCCTCTCTCCCCCAATGACACTGCTGCTTAAATGACACTGACACTGCTGCTTAAATGACACCACTTGAGCTTTATTCCGCTCCACATTGTGTGTTTTACCTATTTGTATTATATACAAGTTTACTGTACTTTTACTATGGGTATTTGTGATGTTTTAGTCATTGTGTTTATTGTCTTGTTTATAAAATGTTTTATGTTCACTGTGGGGCTAGGGGGCACTGCAAATCCTGTACATATGGTTTTTGACAATAAAGCTAACTTTGAACTTTGAACTTTAGTAAGTGAAAGTCATAAAGGCATTCCTTGACAAAGGAAACTCATT
>JAVJIX010000033.1:7355000-7430000 GCA_036785185.1 Paratrypauchen microcephalus
AAACGAAACTGTGGCCGTGTCCCAGTTCCCAGAGCGCACAGCTCGGAGCGCGGCCCGAAGGGGGCTCAGACTGCAGTCAAGGAGGTGCACACTTGCTCAGCCCCGACTGCAGTCTGCGGACCGCTTAACGACTGCGGTCTTCGGACCGCGTGTTAACTGCGCATGGGACAAAAAAGAAGTGGGACAGCAGTCGTCGCGCTGGTGTTCTGTCGAAATGAGTGACGCACATGCCCTTCGGGCCACGCTCCGAGCCGCGCACTCTGGGAATTGGGACACGGCTTCTAATGGCAAAGAAACATGTCTGCGGCGCCATTTGCCCACAAAAATAACAGCAAAAGACCGAAACAGTTCCCCTCCTAGTAGTAATTTATTTTCGATATTGGTAAGGTTGTTTTAGGACCATATCTGTGATCTCTGTGTCTTTGTTCTTTGTTATTATTCTTTGTCAGTAATAACTCAGTATTCAAAATATTACTCAATTTTAATTACAAAAAGCGAAAACTATTTATCGCAACTTTCACTTCCTCCCGCAACAAAATCGCAACAAAAACCTTAAAAGCGCTGCAACTTTCATCACAACTTTTTGGAAAAGCTCCCGCAAATTCAGGCATTTTAGCCCGAAACAATCACAAAAAATGCCCGCGAAATCCTGGGGGGTCTGTCTGTTGTTACGTCTCTCTAAGTCTAGTATTTGATGCAAAATGTGTGATTTGTGTTTGTAACTGAATGATCAGCTGCTGCAGGGGCCAGAAAAAAATCGCAGAAGAAACAGATCGTCCCATAATTAGATGTGATTTTTTTGTGTGTGTGTGTTTACATCTTAAAGGTCCCATGGCATGAAATTTTCACTTTCTGAGGTTTTTGAACGTTAATGTGAGCTCCCCTACCCTGTTTAGGGGCCCCCCCATGGCTAAAAGTTGCGAAATTTCTAAACTGAGCATTTGCGGTCCTTTTCTGTGTTACACCAAACCATTGTTGAAACGGGCGAGTTCGGACAAGGCACCTTATTGACGTCAGATCGGCAAATGCAGCTCCAGCCCCTCCCTCTGTCTCCGCTCAGCGTCCCTGTATATCCCGCCCATAGAGTTTGGACTGTGAATGCGCTACGCAATGCGAAATGCGTTTTTTTATTTGCCTGGAGGCACGTCCGAGTGTTTCTAGGCTCGGAAGTCCCTTAACCGACCCTCTGGACCTCTGAAATACCAGTGGTTTAATTTTATTTTCTGTGTAAATATGCTTTTTTTCATTGCAAAGTCTCTCATCTGTCTCTCACGGAAGCGAGCAGACAGCGGTGCCGAGCTGCGCTGAGCAGCGGGGGAAACCCGCCCCCCCCGCTCCTCAGCCAATCTCTCTGTCCTTCTCATTTGCAGTGAAGTAGCAACACCCACAATAAAGCATTTTAGAGACATATCTAGCCTCATGAAGACTGTCAGAGTCATATCTCATGCAGTGAGTGTTGATTTTGAAGAAGGATTCATTTACAGTATTAGGGAACCATTAAGGAGCCATATAAAAGCATCAAGAAGTACCATGTCATGGGATCTTTTAAAGGTCCCATGACATGGTACTTCAAAAGTATGTGATCATCAAAAGCACCTGGTGACACGTGTGAGTGAAGCTGAGGAGGAGGAACTGTTGCAAAGTATTATGAACTTTGCCACATTAGTTTGTTATTATTATTATTATTATTATTAATAATAATAATAATAATAATAATAATAATAATAATAATAATAATAATAATAATAATAATAATAATAATAATAATAATAAATTTATTTATATAGCACTTTTATTTATTTATTTATTTATTTATTTATTTGAAAGGGACAGTGCACATTAATGAACATATAATATATATGTAAATATGCCAGATTATAGCCACAGGCTAATTTCCATCTGTTGTCCCAGGACAGGTTGATGGTGCCAATTAAATTGGTGCCAATTTCAGGACACTCAAAGAAGCAAATAATACAGTAAAGATAAAAACTGAAGAGAATTTTTTGCTTCTTTTGTCCAAACTCGCACATGTGTGAACAATCAGAAATAAATCAGATTTCTCACAGCAGATAGAATCTCTGATGAATGTCAGATCTTTGGCATGCACGTGAACATTTGGCATGCATACGAACATAGGCAGTTTCGTTTCATTCACGTTAGTCATTTTGGAAACAGTCATTTGCTGCCCTCTGCTGGCCATACATAACCACTGCGAAAATGACTGAAAACATTGTTTAGATATGAAATCTATTTTTATGCTGATTCATTTCCTTTTTGCACACATAGTCATAACATGTTTTTAACAATCTGTTTTGTGTATAGGAGGCTAAGTACCACCTGAGGAGATGCATTGAGTCTGGTCTGTGGGTCCCAGACTGTGGAGAGGAAGAGGAAGAGGAGGAGGAGGAGGAGGAGGAGGAGGAAGAGGGGGAGGAGGAGAAGGGGGAGGGGGGGGAGGAGGAGGAGGAGGAGGAGGAGGAGGAGGAGGAGGGGGCTGAAAAACAATGATGCAAATGTAATTAAACCAATGAAACTTCCTCTTTGGACATAATGCAATCTAATGGTATAATGTCTTAACCGTGCCCCTCAAATGAGATGAAATACACAATATAAGTGTTTTGGAGGGTTTCTATTCCCAACACCCACGTAGTGTTAATGCCACAGTAGTAACATTTCGATATTAAGGAACTAATCCCACGATGAAGATGAAACATGCTCCTTTTTAGTAGCAGAATATAATTTTCAACACTAACTCTGTGCTGTTTTTTACACACAACCTTCTAGAACCACTCATATTTAATACAGATGGGGGGCAGCTCAAATGAATGCTGTTCAAATGCAGATTTGTCTTGTAATACAGCGAGTTCTTGGCTCTAGTCACCAATAGAAATGATCAGGTTTAAAGGAAAAGTAACATTTTTTACAATCTGAGCCTTATTTCGGTAATAAAACAAGTTGTGTTACTCACCCATAGCACTTTGGTGTCATATGGAGCATTTCCAGAGATGTTTTAGATTAGCGTTAGGCTAACGCCGTTAGCCTAGCGCGACTTATAGCCATAGCTCGGGGCATTCTCCGAGCATGTAATATGCCCCGTGCGGGCTCCAAATAACACAAACTTTAGCACTTTTCAAATCATAGAAGCTCGATGTCTTTAGTCTACGATCTCGTTTGGTCAAAAGTGGCCTGTAATCCGAGATTTAGCCATAGTTTCGAGTAGATGAGGACGCCAGTGCACATGCGCGGAGTGTGCTTTCAGCTCCCGGGACCCAAACATGAAACGCATAGCTATAAACTATGGATAAATCTCGGATTACAGGCCACTTTTGATTCAAACGAAATCGTAGACTAAAGACATCGAGCTTCTATGATTTGAAAAGTGCTAAAGTTTGTGTTATTTGGAGCCCGCACGGGGCATATTACATGCTCGGGGAATGCCCCGAGCTATGGCTATAAGTCGCGCTAGGCTAACGGCGTTAGCCTAACGCTAATCTAAAACATCTCCGGAAATGCTCCATATGACACCAAAGTGATATGGGTGAGTAAAACAACTTGTTTTATTACCGAAATAAGGCTCAAATTGTAAAAAACTTTACTTTTCCTTTAACATGTGTGCATTTACCTTTTGGAGATTTCATGACAAAATACAATGTGATCAATAGGGAAAAATGGCTCTTCTAGAATGTGAAAACCCTCCAGTAGAACTTTCTTCATGTTGCTATGGGGTCTTATACTAGTTGTGATAAAGCTCTTGTGAATGTGTTGTTTTTCACTATTAGTAGCTGCTACAGTGAGTCTTGATAGTTTTGATGAGTAAGTTTGATGATGTAAGGTTGTATGTATAAGTGCAAACTCGTGTCGATGTCTGTAGATGTATGGAGCACAGGTTTACACATGTTCAGCTCATGTGATTAAAGCTGCCCATGGACACGATATCCAGATTTACCGTGCCTATTATTATTATTAGCCTGTTCACTTGTAAGTGGCGATGTTTACAAGTGAACAGGCTAATAATGATAATAGGCGCGCAGTGATACGACTCCAGAGAAAATAGCACCAAGCGATTATGACTTTTTCGTGGGCAACTGTTTTGTGATGCAAATATATCACTTTTTGGACAAATATTGTTTTGAGAAGAAAAACAAGCTTTATTAACTGTCCTGGCTAACTTGCCGGACCTACTTTCGTCAGCGCCAGAACCGGGGCAGAACTCGACTCACAGGACACTGTCAGGGGTAAGTCAGTGTTAATGCACGACACTGCTGAAGGGGACGCCATACAGATTCACATAAAAAAAAAAAAAAAACTATCCCTTTAAGGTGCACTATAGTCCTTTTTTCACCAGTTCTACTCCGCTTTAGTCTACTCAGCCCTACGTGACCTGGTTGTGTTTCCATTATTCTTTGGAATCTGGCATTGTATCCATGGAAACTGCCCACAATACATCAATATCCTCAGAAGCTCAGTCTTTGCTGCTCAACCAGTCTTGACCTGGTTAGAACCCGGGCCGTGCAGGTACTAAAAACATACCTGGTGCCAGTCAGAAGGACTAGTGAAACGCTCCAAGGTGAGTAGGGCCAAGCAGGCTGGTGCAAATGGCAGGAGGGTCATTCCAGAATTGGAGGACATTTTACGTCCCACCCATCAAATATTAAATAATCACATACAAAACATACAGTTTCTGAGTGAATTTACTTGTCCTGAGACCAAATCTAAAAAAAACTAAGAGAAAAGAATGTTTGAAAATAGTTTTTAAAATACTAAATAAATCTGGAGTACCCCCAAAATACCATTTTCCTCTTGCCCCACCCCTCTAAAGGCCAAATTCATTCATTCATTCATTCTCTTCCGCTTTTCCATTTTCTGGGTCGCGGGGGCAGCAGTCCAAGCAGTGTTCTGCTGCCCAGAACACAATGCACACAATGCACCAGCCCCCATGAATCCTCCCGCGGGTGGTGGGTCCACAGGAGGACGGCTCACGTCACAACAGGCCTTGATGTATCTTCTGCCATGGGGGCTACCAGTGTCCACAGACACTGGTGGCGAGGTGGGGTTAAGTGTCTTGCCCAAGGACACAACGGCAGCGCTCATCTGTGGGAGCTGGGATCATATGCGGTCAACCCGTCAAGAGCGGGATTCAAACCGCTAACCCCCTGGATCACGAGACATATGCTCTACCAACTGAGCTACTGCCGCCCCCCCACCAAATTCAATCTCAAATAAAACAGTTAAAATTGAATTGAAATTTCTTGTTTTTTGTATAATTTGTTTCATTTCCATCTCTTGTAACTGTGAAACATTTGTTTTAATAGACATAATATTTCAAATAATAATTATTATTCATGGAACATGTGTCCCACAACCTGCACCAACCCTGTTACCATTTTTAACATTTTTAGTCTGGTAGAAGAAGAAGAAAGCAGAACCACATGATCAATCAATCAATCAATCAATCAATCAACAGTGAACCACATGATCCCCTGGACTTGACATCATCAAACAGTTTTCCAAAAGAACGGGCAGAGCAAAGGTTTGTCTTCTCTTCTATTTTTCATATTTTTATAACATCGTTAGCCTTGATTGAATGTCTCACTCTGCCTCATGAACCCTGTTATGCAAATGATCAGAATAAGATTTTTTTTTCCTTTACTTATTTGCATAAATAAGTTTTTCCTCTTGATTAGCAGTAACAGCTAAACAGCTTCTACTCCTGAGATAAAGCGAACATTAGTGCGGATCTGCAACCCTGTTACCTGCAACCCTGTTACTGTGATTAGAGGAAATCAATAAGTAAACCAAATAAATCATGTAATAAAAATGTTACCATTGATCCGTAAGCTGAGCTAATCAAGCATTTGATAGTTTATTACCTATTATTGATGAATATGTAGCAGAAAATCAGAAAAGTGAAGGTTTATTTTTCAAGAATTTTAAAGCCAAAATGTCGCCCAATTCTGGAATGACCCAGGAATGTTTCACAGAATGGCATTAAACTTATCTCTTTTCATGGATGTAAGTGGTTTCTTTCCACAAAAAAATATGTCTCATTTATTTATGTTCTAATTTTGAATAGTGCTTCGGTTCAGCGCAGTTCTCCACTCAGAAAGCAGAATGAGTCTGTTATTTGGGTTGCCAGTTTCAGTTCTGGAATCCATTTGTTTTCAACCTAAAATGCCTCTAATCTGAATGGCACTACCTAAACCCCACACCCCCAGCCCCAAAAAATGAAATAAAATGTTAGCCCTGTAAGAGCGCTGGATACAGAGTTCCTGTATCTGTCCTCTGCTTCCTCCTCTTCACTACACACCTCCGGGTTCCTGCAGCTCTGTCTCTTCATCCATCTCCTCTATGTCCGTATCACTACTGCTCATAGACAGAACCACCAGTGCCACACAGCCAACAGCGCCCTCTCTGGATATCCTGAGAACTGCCCTGTCCTGCACACAACTGCCTCAGATCAGTTCTTCTGTGAATATTGTTGCATTGTTTATCTCTGTGAACAAAAGTGAAATGAAAATGTAGAACGATGAAGATGGAGCGATGTGAATGGGCCTGAGAACATTTTGTTGCAGTGGTGAAAACCTGTACTTCCCTCTCCCCAGACCCTTCAGACACCACCAGCCCGATAAATAGAGCCAAAGAAACATAAGGGACAAGAGGGGCCTTTGGCGTAGACTAGTGTCCATGTTTATAATAGTCTGCCCCAGGACAGCTGCTGCTAAGATCTCACACAATGAGGAGTGAATTTATTGAACTAAAACAGCTTTGGAGACATGTCCAGCTTGAGCAATTCATAGCTTTAACACTACAACACCGGTGATAGAACACGTGTCTTGCTCAAGGGCATAAAAACAGTAGCCTATGCCCATTTGGAGGCTGAGATCGAACCGTGGAGCCTTGGAGAGCTTCGGCACCTCTGAGATGGCCCTACCAGACCGAGACCGAGTGCGGTGTGAGGATTCGTTCCAAATGTGTCCTTGAATGGCAGAGAGGACACGCGCATCACGGACAGACACACGCACACGTGCGCCGGAGCCACCGGGCTCCTCCAAAGAGGCTGTGAGACGGGGGCGGCCGGGGGAGACCACTGTGGCGCGGGGGAGCAGAGCACACAGGCGGGAGCGGGGTACGGGACTGGAGCCTCGTGAAGACGCAGTGTGTGAGCCCCGTACGGGCGCACGGTGCTCGCAGTCACGGTCTGCGCTGGGACCGGAGCCGAGCGGAGCCAAGAGGAAGCGGAGACCCAGAGGCAGGCGGCCCACTCGGTCCTCCTGAAGGTGAGTGCGCTCCCGTCATCCGTCTGATCCGAGAACGAGGCCACGGTCGCTTCTTGGTCGCTCCACGGACGCTCCGAACGGCTCCACACGGCTCCACACGGCTCTCCGCGGCTCAGACAAGTTGCAGCGGGCGCTTCTCTCCAGGTGTCCCCGCACAAGGAGTCTGATCCGCGGGGAGATGCGAGTCCCCGAGCCCCGTGTCTGGTTTATTTTAGCTCGTAAAAAAGATGCTCACTTGGAAAGGAGCGTATGTATCGGTCTGGGGGCGTTCGGATCATCGTTGGGGGTCGGAGCGTAAAGGCCAGGACGGGCTCACAGGACGTCCACAGGTTCTGGAGCAGAGGGAGAGCTGTGGATAGGCCGCGCGTTATGAGCCTATGGCACCTCAACAAACGTGTCTGCGCTTAGCGGTATTAGTCAATAACTGTTCACTCTGATCCAGTGTGTCCGATGAGAGGAGCTTCAGAGGAGCTTCAGAGGAGCTTCAGAGGAGTCTCCTTCAGAGGAGCTTCAGAGGAGTCTCCTTCAGAGGAGATCGCAGAGGGTTAAGGAGCTGGCCTATGTGAAGTTTCAAACCCATTTTTAAACAAAGCATTTTAGTGTTAGCGAGGAAGAGCTTTGGCTGTAAAACACAGAGCAGGATCACCAACTTCTGCTGCTCATGGTGCCCAACTGTCCACAGGCAACGCAATTTTATCAGCAGCCTACTGTTGCTGTGCCTATGAGCAAGACCCCCTGAGCTCTGGGACAGGAGGAGTCTGAGGACACCTGCCAATCCAGCACAAAGTGACATTATTCTCGAATTCAAATACTTTAAATTAAAATGTTTTTGATTGGTCCTGTTCAGTCTGTCCCCGTCCTGGACAAAGCGTCTGGTGTTCTTCTCAGTGTGTCTCAGTGTGTGTCTCAGTGTGTGTGTGTCTCAGTGTGTGTGTGTGTGTGTGTGTCTCAGTGTGTGTCTCAGTGTGTGTGTGTGTGTGTGTGTGTCTCAGTGTGTGTGTGTGTGTGTGTGTGTCTCAGTGTGTGTGTATGTGTGTGTGTGTGTGTCTCAGTGTGTGTCTCAGTGTGTCTCAGTGTGTGTGTGTGTGTGTGTCTCAGTGTGTGTGTGTGTGTGTGTCTCAGTGTGTGTGTGTATGTGTGTGTGTGTGTGTGTGTCGTGTGTGTCTCAGTGTGTGTCTCAGTGTGTGTGTGTGTGTGTCTCAGTGTGTGTGTGTGTGTGTGTGTCTCAGTGTGTGTCTCAGTGTGTGTGTGTGTGTGTGTGTGTGTCTCAGTGTGTGTGTGTGTGTCTCAGTGTGTGTGTGTGTGTGTGTCTCAGTGTGTGTGTGTGTGTGTGTCTCAGTGTGTGTGTATGTGTGTGTGTTTGTGTGTGTCTCAGTGTGTGTGTGTGTGTCTCAGTGTGTGACTCAGTGTGTGTGTGTGTGTGTGTGTGTGTCTCAGTGTGTGTCTCAGTGTGTGTGTCTTAGTGTGTGTCTCAGTGTGTGTGTCAGTGTGTGTCTCAGTGTGCGTCTCAGTGTGTGTCTCTCAGTGTGTGTCTCTCAGTGTGTGTCTCTCAGTGTGTGTGTCTCAGTGACACTGAGACATACACACAGAGACACACACTGAGACACACACTGAGTCAGTGTGTGTGTCTCAGTGTGTGTCTCTCAGTGTGTGTCTCAGTGTGTGTGTGTCTCAGTGTGTGTCTCAGTGTGTGTCTCTCAGTGTGTGTCTCAATGTGTGCCTCTCAGTGTGTGTCTCAGTGTGTGCGTCTCAGTGTGTGTCTCTCAGTGTGTGTCTCAGTGTGTGCGTCTCAGTGTGTGTCTCAGTGTGTGTGTCTCAGTGTGTGCATCTCAGTGTGTGTCTCAGTGTGTGTGTCTCAGTGTGTGCGTCTCAGTGTGCGTGTGTCTCAGTGTGTGTGTCTCAGTGTGTGTGTCTCAGTGTGTGTGTGTCTCAGTGTGTGTGTGTCTCTCAGTGTGTGTCTCAGTGTGTGTGTCTCAGTGTGTGTGTGTCTCTGTGTGTGTGTGTGTCTCAGTGTGTGTGTCTCAGTGTGTGTGTCTCAGTGTGTGTGTGTGTCTCAGTGTGTGTGTGTGTCTCAGTGTGTGTGTGTCTCAGTGTGTGTGTCTCAGTGTGTCTCTCAGTGTGTGTCTCAGTGTGTGTGTCTCAGTGTGTGTGTCTCAGTGTGTCTCTCAGTGTGTGTGTGTGTCTCAGTGTGTGTGTCTCAGTGTGTCTCTCAGTGTGTGTCTCAGTGTGTGTATCTCAGTGTGTGTCTCTCAGTGTGTCTCTCAGTGTGTGTCTCAGTGTGTGCGTCTCAGTGTGTGTCTCTCAGTGTGTGTCTCTCAGTGTGTGTGTCTCAGTGTGTGCGTCTCAGTGTGTGTCTCAGTGTGTGTGTCTCAGTGTGTGTCTCAGTGTTTGTGTCTCAGTGTGTGTCTCTCAGTGTGTCTCTCAGTGTGTGTCTCAGTGTGTGTGTCTCAGTGTGTGCGTCTCAGTGTGTGCATCTCAGTGTGTGTCTCAGTGTGTGTCTCAGTGTGTGTGTCTCAGTGTGTGTGTCTCAGTGTGTGCGTCTCAGTGTGCGTCTCAGTGTGTGTCTCAGTGTGTGTCTCTCAGTGTGTGTCTCAGTGTGTGTGTCTCAGTGTGTGTGTCTCAGTGTGTGCGTCTCAGTGTGTGTCTCAGTGTGTGTCTCAGTGTGTGTCTCTCAGTGTGTCTCTCAGTGTGTGTGTCTCAGTGTGTGCGTCTCAGTGTGTGTCTCTCAGTGTGTGTCTCTCAGTGTGTCTCTCAGTGTGTGTCTCAGTGTGTGTGTCTCAATGTGTGTGTCTCAGTGTGTGCGTCACAGTGTGTGTCTCAGTGTGTGTCTCAGTGTGTGTCTCTCAGTGTGTGTCTCAGTGTGTGTCTCAGTGTGTGTGTCTCAGTGTGTGTGTCTCAGTGTGTGCGTCTCAGTGTGTGTCTCAGTGTGTGTGTCTCAGTGTGTGTGTCTCAGTGTGTGCGTCTCAGTGTGTGTCTCAGTGTGTGTGTCTCAGTATGTGTCTCTCAGTGTGTGTCTCAGTGTGTGTCTCTCAGTGTGTGTGTCTCAGTGTGTGTGTCTCAGTGTGTGCGTCTCAGTGTGTCAGCTGGCCTCAGACTTGTCACTGTTACATAAGAGCACCACACACAGCTCTCTGTGTGGATTTATTATTTCATTTTATTTTCACAGCATCAAGGTCTCCGGTTCAATTCCCAGAGAGTTTGGAGTTTGCATGTTCTCCCTGTGTCTGGGGTGGGTTCTTTGGGTGCTCTGGTTTCAGACTCAAACACGTAAGATAATCTTCTAACTAACTCCTGACCAGAAACCTAGCTAAAGATGTGGATGCTGCACTGTGGTAGAGGGACAGTGTGGTAATACTAGCTTATGTTCTGTTTATGTGAATAACCAAACTGAAGTCTAATTTATATAAAGGAGAATATGAAATGTCTCTTTTTTGTCTCTTGTCCTTACAGGGATCTGAGAGCAGAAGATCAGACCTCTTTCTATTGCTCTTGCCTTTGGACCATGGAGTCATAAAATACAGTTTGAGCACCACCACTGACCTGTGGAGTATCTCATTGTGTGGGCCTCCTCTGACCTGTGGACCTCCTCTGACCTGTGGACCTCCTCTGATCTGTGGACCTCCTCTGACCTGTGGACCTCCTCTGATCTGTGGACCTCCTCTGACCTGTGGACCTCCTCTAACCTGTGGACCTCCTCTGACCTGTGGACCTCCTCTTACCTGTGGAGTATCTCACTGTGTGGACCTCCTCTGACCTGTGGAGTATCTCACTGTGTGGACCTCCTCTGACCTGTGGAGTATCTCACTGTGTGGACCTCCTCTGCCTGTGCTGACAGTGGAGCACATCTCTGTGTGAATGTGGTCAGGACGTTTGTGAGATTTCCTGATGTTCTTGTTGGACCAGGAGGACTTTTGGACAGCACTATGGGGTCTGGTTAGGGATCCAATCTCCTCTTGGAGCAGTGAACTTGTGGAGCTGCAGTGATGAGAGCCTGGGAGAGGCCCTTAGCTTGTCTGGCTAAATCTCTGACATCATGTAAAGGCCTTGAGGGCCCCTGAGAGCCTGTGCAGCACTTGCACTAACATGGAGTAAACCTGGTTTTCTTTAGGAGGCTAACGCTAGGCTAACAGCCCACACAGCCGGGGCCTCTGTGGGGCCAACAGCGGGTGGCACTGGGACCTCTGAGTCAGCACACATGGGGGCCGGTCCAGTGCCGGTCTGACCCCAGTTTGACCTTGCTGTGACCTTTGACCTCCGGTCCTGGCTCTCCACCTGCTCTGCTGCCTGGGTTCCGGATCGCTCCGCCCTGGGGCCCAGAACGAGCCAATCAGGATGAAAAAGAGCCGCAGCGTGCTGTCGGTGAATGGAGAAGAGGTGAGCTACTCAAACAGTGAATAATGAAGTACACTGAAATACAGTGAAATATGGTGAAGTACAGAGAAGTACAGTGAGGTACAGAGAAGTACAGAGAAGTATAAAGAAGTACAGAGAAGTACAGTGAAGTACAGAGAAGTACAGAGAAGTACAGAGAAGTATAAAGAAGTACAGAGAAGTACAGTGAGGTACAGAGAAGTACAGAGAAGTATAAAGAAGTACAGAGAAGTACAGTGAAGTACAGAGAAGTACAGAGAAGTATAGAGAAGTACAGAGAAGTATAAAGAAGTACAGAGAAGTATAAAGAAGTACAGAGAAGTACAGTGAAGTACAGAGAAGTACAGAGAAGTATAAAGAAGTACAGAGAAGTACAGTGAAGTACAGAGAAGTACAGAGAAGTATAAAGAAGTACAGAGAAACACAGGCCCCGGGTCCTGAGGGGGGAGGGACAGAAGAAGACAGAGACAACAGTAAAACAGACCAGTGATTAGATGTGTGCTTTGAGCATGTGCAGGAGCTGCATTCTACTGTGTCAGGAGGAGTATCACAGGACACGTTTCATAACGGGCACAAACTCATGTGTCCCTGTGTGTGGTGTGTCCCTTACTTTACTTTATTGTTTATTTGATAGGGACAGATACAACAAACATAGATTAACATCTGATGCAGGTACCACAGTGTTTTAGCCAATGGCTAATTCGCAACACCAGTCCCTGTGTGTGTCCTTGTGTGTGTCCCTGTGTGTGTCCCTGTGTGTGTCCTCTGTTTGTCCTCGTTGTCTTCTAAACAGTAGACCATATGCCAGTGCTACAGTCTGTGTCCGTAGAGTTAGGTTTAAGGATGTTCACATCTGGCTCTGGTCGGCACAAACGCAGTTGGAAGCAACACAGCACTGTTGCCTAGCAACTGCAACCGTCCCCCAGTGTTTTGTTGCTACGGTGCTGCAGTGCAGATCTGAGCGTGCTCAGTGGAGGCCTGTCCAGACACATGTGAGCGTACGGAGACCTGAGCGCACAAGAGGAGGCAGAGGAGAGGTAGGAGGAGGGGCAGCGTCTGCATGATATATAGAGCTGACACACTAGTCCAGCTGGTCTAGACCCGGTCCAGACCTGGTCTAAACCAGAGACCAGAAACCAGAGACTGGAGGACGCTGTTGCTCCCCTGTGTTTGGGTGCATGCGGGTGGGGGTTTAGAGGAGTCACTGTTGTCTCTGTGTGAACTGCTACATGTCATACTAAGTGATGCTACAGTCTCTGTGCCAATGTAAATGATTTATCATCTCAATCTGAGCCACCGAAAGAATGCTGAGAGGGTCTGCTGATCATCTAAAGGACATGTTAAGACTAGTGAAGGTCTGAGGGACATGTTAAGACTGGTGAAGCTCTGAGGGACATGTTAGACTGATGAAGGTCTGAGGGACATGTTTGACTGGTGAAGGTCTGAGGGACATGTTAAGACTGGTGATGGTCTGAGGGACATGTTAAGACTGGTGATGGTCTGAGGGACATGTTAAGACTGGTGATGGTCTGAGGGACATGTTAAGAATGATGATGGTCTGAGGGACATGTTAAGAATGGTGATGGTCTGAGGGACATGTTTGACTGGTGAAGGTCTGAGGGACATGTTAAGACTGGTGAAGCTCTGAGGGACATGTTAGACTGAAGAAGGTCTGAGGGACATGTTCGACTGGTGATGGTCTGAGGGACATGTTCGACTGGTGAAGCTCTGAGGGACATGTTAGACTGATGAAGGTCTGAGGGACATGTTAAGACTGGCGAAGCTCTGAGGGACATGTTAAGACTGGTGAAGGTCTGAGGGACATGTTAAGACTGGTGATGGTCTGAGGGACATGTTAAGACTGGTGATGGTCTGAGGGACATGTTCGACTGGTGAAGGTCTGAGGGACATGTTCGACTGGTGAAGGTCTGAGACATGTTAAACTGGTGAAAGTGTGAGTCATGTTAGATTGGTGAAGGTCTGAGGGTCATGTTGGACTCGTCCTTGTCCTTGTTTCTCATGGACATTAAAGCTGCACATTTTGGGAAAATATCTAATTATGCTTTTTTCTGAAGCATTGCGTTTACAATTCCATTTGCGATTTATGTTTACATAGCAAGATTCTGTTCAAAGTTTGTATTTAAAGATGTCCAGGAGCATTTACATTTGAGAAAAGACTGAACTGAAGTGTTTACCTTTCACATGTTTGCAGAGGTCTGATTCTGAACCTCAAGGTCAGCAGCTTTTTACATAGTAATAAGATGTTTTGTTTGCAGAGAAATTGTATTACTTAAATTACTGCAGTCTTTGTGATCATTCAGAATCTGAGCCCTAATAGACATTCTTCTGATGTGGACCTGTGTTTCCAGGGCAGTGACACAGACATGCCAGGGGCCGGGGAGAAGGCGGAGTCATCTGGCTATAGCCACTCATACACATCCGGCTCCTCTCTGGGGGCCACCCTCGGGGCCACTCTGGGGGCTGAGCTGCGCCGTGGAAGGAGCAGGAGGCTCTCCTCCAGTCTGCAGGTCAGTCCTGAGGTCCTCCAGTCTGCAGGTCAGTCCTGAGGCCCTCCAGTCTGCAGGTCAGTCCTGAGGTCCTCCAGCCTGCAGGTCAGTCCTGAGGTCCTCCAGTCTGCAGGTCAGTCCTGAGGTCCTCCAGTCTGCAGGTCAGTCCTGAGGCCCTCCAGTCTGCAGGTAAGTACTGAGGTCCTCCAGTCTGCAGGTCAGTCCTGAGGCCCTCCAGTCTGCAGGTCAGTCCTGAGGCCCTCCAGTCTGCAGGTAAGTACTGAGGTCCTCCAGTCTGCAGGTCAGTCCTGAGGCCCTCCAGTCTGCAGGAAAGTACTGAGGTCCTCCAGTCTGCAGGTCAGTCCTGAGGTCCTCCAGCCTGCAGGTCAGTCCTGAGGTCCTCCATCGTGCAGGTCAGTCCTGAGGCCCTCCAGTCTGCAGGTCAGTCCTGAGGCCCTCCAGTCTGCAGGTCAGTCCTGAGGTCCTCCAGTCTGCAGGTCAGTCCTGAGGCCCTCCAGTCTGCAGGTCAGTCCTGAGGCCCTCCAGTCTGCAGGAAAGTACTGAGGTCCTCCAGTCTGCAGGTCAGTCCTGAGGTCCTCCAGCCTGCAGGTCAGTCCTGAGGTCCTCCATCGTGCAGGTCAGTCCTGAGGCCCTCCAGTCTGCAGGTCAGTCCTGAGGTCCTCCAGTGTGCAGGTCAGTCCTGAGGCCCTCCAGTTTGCAGGTAAGTCCTGAGGTCCTCCTCTGACTGCAGGAATCTGACCACACAGACTGTGTGCTGGGTGGTGTTCTCACCTGTCCTTGTGCATCAAAGTGTGGATGAGTGCCACACCCAACTCTGTATAACACTGTCTCCATGGCCTTCATATCAATTTTAGAACTTCATTTCTATGTTAACTGAATATTTATAGTTCAGTCATAGTCATTAAATTATATTCTCTTTTATATAGCGGTTTGTGACACACACACACACACACACACACACCTGTTGCCTTGGCTCTTCTGTTTTCAGATGTGTGGACTTCCTTCAGTTGAAGCGTTTGTTTCCTCACACACTCACAGTGTGGTGTCCCTCAGGTGCCCTGCTGGCTCCGACCCCGGGACCGCACCCGCTCCCCTGAAGTCCTCAATGTGTCACGGCCCACCACCCTGCCCCTGCGCATCCCGCCCAGGATCTCCATCACCCAGGCTGACTCCGACAGGTGACACCTGCCTTCAAAAACACACATGTACACACCCAGGCCCACTCCGACAGGTGACACCCAATCCCCATTCCAAACACAAGTACACACATGTGGGATTTCCATACTTCTTCGAGACATTACAATGACTTTCATTAATTTCCTGGAGACTGATCCAAACTTTAAAGGGATATTCCAGGATTTTTGACATGGGGGCTCATTTCCGAGTTAGCCAGAGTGCTGCAGAGATGTGGAGACACTTTTTAGCGAATTTCATGCAGTCCTTCCAGCTGCAGAGTTCTCAGTTGCTAGGCTAGCGCAAGTCAATGGTAAATGGTAGCCTGATTTTAATCAGGCTTACCCACTCCATAGTGCACCCAAAACAAGTCAATTATAACGCCAGACTGTCGATGCAAATGTCTGTGTTGATGGAACAATTTTAGAAATATAATCAACCTTGTACTTTAAAGGATTTATGTCTTTATGCAACAGCGCGTTTTTTTCCTGATCTAGCTAGGCATGGGCGGAGTGATATCACCTTGCAGCTAGGTTTCCAGCTGATATTTGTTTACCTTCAGCTGTCATGGTTAGCCATAGAGTACAGTAGCCTGCCCTGTTCTACAATCCAGACATGGCCACGTTTGGAGGTCTCCCCGATGCTTTTGAAGACGATTTGCTTTCTCCACTGAACCGTACCTGTACGAGCCGGAATATACAGACGAATGTTCACGGGCTAGCAACAACTTTATGAGCGTGCATGCCTTTTCTGTCAGCCGGGTAGACTACAAGAGTGAAGCAAAAGCTCTAGCACAGTCCTCATCAATCGACCAGCAGGCTAACATAACGACAGGAGCAAGCTTGGGTAAAAAAGGTATAAACCTGTTCTTCATCACGGGATCTTGCGCTTGGAAAGACAGAGGGTATTACAGTAGTTGTCAGACTAGGCTTTCCAAGGGATTTGGTGTAGTCGTCTGGTCCGAAATGATCACTGCAAATGCAAACTGTTTATGTAGCGTCTCCACCGGTGTGTTGATATCTAAGCCAGCAGCTACAAGCCACAGTCGAGTCCTTTCTCGATCGTGCACTGGAAAGCTGTGAAACTTTGTGGTGCCCACCTGTGGGCTTTATTTGTACATTTTCTAAATGCACACTGAAACACCATTTTGCCCGGTAGTTCTTTTAAAATTCACCTCTTCACTCTGTGGTCTTCCCTACTACGACTTTTCTCGCTTCTCTGTTTACGTGATTGGTCACTTCACAACCAACTAGAGTAAAGTAAAATTCCGCTGCTGCTGAAAGCTAGTCCCTCAGATATGGAATGATTCATGCTATTCGCAGTCAGTTTTATTTCAAAAATTACTCAATCAACATACAGGGGGTCCTCGGGTTACAACGGTCTCGACTTACGACGTTTCGTGGTTACGAACGCGCCCCCATTAAAAATATATATATATATATTATGCGTCATTCCGTCTTACGCAGTTTAGCGTGGTAAGAGATGTAAACAAACGCGAACGGCACGCGGCGCACGGCGGAAGAATACGCTTTGTTGTGGTTGTAGGGAGAAGAAGACGGCCTCGTGTGCGTGTCCAATGTGGGCGGAAGTACCTGATGTGGGCTCTGATCTGCTCCTATGAAAGCGGCAGTGATAACCAAGCAGCGTAGTGGTCTAATTATTGAGATGGAAAGGTTATTGGTGCTTTGGTTGGAAGATCAAAGGCAAAATCCGACTTACGACGAAATTTGGGTTACGACGCGTCTTAAGAACGGATCAACGTCGTAACCCAAGGACCCCCTGTATATTTACATCGACAGTCTGCCGTTATAATTGACTTGTTTTGGGTGCACTATGGAGTGGGTAAACCTGATTAAAATCAGGCTACCATTTACCTTTGACTTGCGCTAGCCTAGCATCTGAAAACTCTGCAGCTGGAAGGACTGCATGAAATTCGCAAAAAAGTGTCTCCACATCTCTGCAACACTCTGGCTAACTCGGAAATGAGCCCCCATGTCAAAAATCCTGGAATATCCCTTTAACCATAGTAACTACTTTCCTCACCATAACCTAACCCCAAACCATAACCTAAACCTAAACCTAAACCTAAACCTTTACCCTAACTTTACCCTGTTTTAAGCCAGATCTGAGCTTTAACCTGTTGTTGATCTAATAATAAATGATTTACATCATGGACCTGATTTTTGTCTCCACAGAACTGGCAGGTCTCCGTTAGGGTTGTCAAAAGTATTAAAAATCAAATACTAATTGATACTAATACTAGTATTGAACAAGTATCGATAAAGGAAAAATCACATAAATAGGATAAAATTTGACCTTTTTTGAACAGTTTCTTCTTGAGTTTGATCAGAACAATGTAAGACCTCATGATGTAATAATCAAATACTATTATTATTTACTATTAGAAATGACAATATTGTCTAAAAAAATGACTTTTATGTCATCATTTGGTTATCAAAATTGGTATTAAGTATATTCTTTAGTACAGAAATTGAGTTGATAAATTTGTGTGTATGTGTGTGTGCAGTTATGACGGGGAGAACGGCGTGTCCCCTGGCCACACCCCCATTGGCTGTCAGAGTCCTGGGCTCACCCTGCACCCCTCGTTCCCACAGGGCCAGAGGAGGGAGTCCTTCTTGTACCGCTCCGACTCGGACTACGACATGTCTCCAAAGACCTCACGTAACTCCTCCCTCGCCAGTGAAGGGTGAGAGGGGCGGGGCTCTGAGGGAGAGTGCACCTGATGTGACACAGAGATGCTCAGTTTGACATTATGAGTGGAGCCTGACACACTTTTCAGTCGATTCTCAAGAAAAAGCTGGTACTGCATTTGTTGTAATTATCATGGCAGATTTTCAGATGCAGTCACCTCAGGGAAAGTCAAATACAGTGAAGGAAATAAGTATTTGATCCCTTGTGGATTTTGTAGGTCTGCCCACTGACAGAGAAATGAACAGTCTATAATTTTAATGGCAGGTTTATTTTAACATTGAGAGATAGAATATCAAAAAGAAAAAAAAATACCTGTTTTAACTAGTCACCTGTATAAAAGACACCTGACCACAGAATAAACCAATCACTTGGACTCCAAACTCTCCAACATGGAAACACCAAAGAGCTGTCAAAGGATGTCAGGGACAAGATTGTAGACCTGCACAAGACTGGAATGGACTCCAAAACCAAAAGTAAGAAGCTGGTGTTAAGGAGACGATTGTTGGTGCAATTATTCGAAAATTAAAAAAATACAAAATGAATCAGTCGACCTCGGTCTGAGGTTCCACACAAGATCTCACCTCAGTGGGGTTTCAGTGATCATGAGAACAGTGAGAAATCAGCCTAGAACTACACGGGAGGAGCTAGTCAATGATCTGAAGGCAGCTGGGACCACAGTCACTAAGAAAACCATTGGTAACACTTTACGCTGCAATGGATTAAAATCTGCAGTGCTCACAAGGTGGGGACCTGCTTAAGAAGGCGCTTGTGCAGGCCCCCCTGAAGTTTGCCAATGAACACCTGAAAGATTTAGAGAGTGACTGTGAGAAGGTGCTGTGGTCAGATGAGACCAAAATCGAGCTCTTTGGCATTAAGTCAACTCACCGTCTTTGGAGGAAAAGAAATGCTGCCTATGACCCCAGGAACACCATCACCACCGTTAAGGATGGAGGTGGAAACATTAGGCTTTGGGGATGTTTTTCTGCCAAGGGCACAGGACAACTTCACCGCATCAACAGGAGGATGGCTGGAGCCATGTACCATTAAATCCTGAATGACAACCTCATTGTCTCCACCAGGAAACTGAAAATGGGTGAAGGATGGGTCTTCGGCTGGTTAGCTCAACTGGTAAGTCATGGACTTTCCCCCTGGAGGTTGTAGGTTCAAACCCCCCCTGGGCAATGAGCTAACCAGTGTGGGTCCTTGGGCAAGACCCTTCACGGTACTGCCCCCCGGGCGCCGAAAAAGATGGCTGCTCACTGCTCCTGAAAAAGGATGGGTCAAATGCAGAAGTCAAATTTCTCCCGTGTGTCACTGTGTGTCATTGTGTGTGAGACCAATAAAGGCTAAAAGCCCAAGCTTAAAAGCCCCAAGCTTCCAACATGACAATGACCCAATGACCCAAAACAAACAGCTAAGGCAGTGAAGGAGTGCCTCAAGAAGAAGCTCATTAAGGTCATGGAGTGGCTCAACCAGTCTCTGAACCTTAACCCTATAGAAAACCTACAGAGGGAGCTGAAGGTCTGAGTTCCTAAGTGGCAGCCACAAAACCTTAAAGGTCCCATGGCAAGAAATTTTCACTTTCTGAGGTTTTTGAACGTTAATGTGAGCTCCCCTACCCTGTTTAGGGCCCCCCCCCCCCATGGTTAAAAGTTGCGAAATGTCTAAACTGAGCATTTGCGATCCTTTTCTGCGTTAGGAAAAAATCAGAGCTCAAACGGGCGATTTTGAACAAGGAAACTTATTGACGTCACCTCGAAAAAAGAAATGCAAATGCAGTTCCACCCCCGTCTGTCTGTACTCAGCGTCTCTGTAAATCACGCCCAGAGAGTTTGGACTGCGGAGGAGCTACGCAATGCAAAATATGTTTTTTTATTTGCCTGGAGGAACTTGCGAGTGTTTCTAGGCTCGGAAGTCCTTTATCTGAGCCTGTGGATATCTGAAACAGCAGTGGTTTAATTTTATTTTCTGTGGAAATGTGTTTATTTTTCAATGAAAGGCTTCTCATCTCTCCCCCCGTACAAAAACACGGAAATGGGTCACAGAGCGGAGCGGAGAGCTTGGTCACGCCCCCACCCCCTACTATAGGCCATCTCTGTCCTCCTCATGTGCATTCAAGCAACAACGCCCATAATGGAGTGTTCCAGATAGACATTTATGACTCTTTCTCATCTTATCTCTGTTTCTCATGCACTGAGTGTTGATTTTGAAGAAGGATTCATTTACAGTATTAGGGGAACCATTAAGGAGCCATATAAAAGCATCAAGAAGTACCATGTCATGGGATCTTTAATGATTTAGAAATTATCTGCAAAGAAGAGTGGACCAAAATTTCTTCTGATATGTGCATAAACCTGTTCCTCAACTACAAAAAACGTCTGACCTCTGTGCTGCTAACAAGGGCTTTGCCACCAAATACTAAGGCTTTTTTGGCTTATTTCACTAAATGAAATGCAAATCAGTTTATATATTTTCTTTAAAGTTATTTTCTGGATCTTTTTGATATTCTATTTCTCAATGTTAAAATAAACCTACCATCAAAATTATAAACTATGTATTTCTTTGTCAGTGGGCAAAACTACAAAATCAGCCAGGGATCAAATACTTATTTCCTCCACTGTAGGTATTATGTTTGCCTGGCTTAAAGGCACTGCCCTGTTTATGGTTTTAAAATGTGAGAAACACTTTTTAACCACTTGCAGTGCAGGCTCTTTATAGCCCCACTATCTCACAATTTTGAAAAATAAAAAAATAAAAAATACTTAAATACCAACACTGTACCCTGAACTGGATGTCCAAAAGTCACTTTCTTTTTCCACAGAACATTTTCTAAAACAGTACATCCTATGTACCTGTCCTGTAATAGTAATAAATGTGGGTTCTTTTGTTCCTCAGGCACACAGCAGAGGACTTCATCGTCACTCCTTTTGCACAGGTCAGTTCTCTCTCACACTTCAGACTGAAGATACCTGCACCTTGTGGAAGGGTCAAGGAGCAGGAGATGTTCCTCCAGGAGTCCACTGAATGTTCTGAATAACCCTAAAGGAAATTTGTCAGCTTTAGAACTAGTCCAGTATCACTAAACACACGAGTCAGCAGAGCACCAGCTCGTATTAAACCACATGTAGTATTCTGTAAGCAGTGCACACTGAGTGTTGTTTTCATACAGTACACTGTGTGTGTTGTAGTTTTGTACAGTATACAGTACACTGTGTGTGTTGTAGTTTTGTACAGTACACAGTACACTGTGTGTGTTGTAGTTTTGTACAGTATACAGTACACTGTGTTGTAGTTTTGTATACAGTACACTGTGTGTGCTGTAGTTTTGTATACTACAGTACACTGTGTGTGTTGTAGTTTTGTACAGTATACAGTACACTGTATGTGTTGTAGTTTTGTATACAGTTTTGTATACTACAGTACACTGTGTGTGTTGTAGTTTTGTACAGTATACAGTACACTGTATGTGTTGTAGTTTTGTACACAGTTTATTGTGTGTGTTGTAGGTTTTGGCCAGTCTGCGGTCAGTCCGGAGTAACTTCACCATCCTTGCTAACGTCTCCACACAAGCCAAGTCAGTGAGATTCTTCCCTTTTATTTGTGTTTCTACTTTTATCATGATAATGAACTAAATATTCTTTATTGTTGAGGTGTAACAATGATGGCAATATTTTAGTCTAATGGATTTTTACCTAAAAGACTACCCTGAGCAGTCAGTCCCTTCTACATTCTGTCTGAATCCAGAAGGTTCTGGAAAGGCATAATTCTGTCCCTCAAATTTGGGAAGACATCTCAAAACTCTGGATCATTCGGAACAAAATTTCTTTTACCTGAGACAAACAGTTTGGTGCTTCCATTGAGGATTCTGCAGAAATCTGCTCTATTTCTCAGTGCCTTTTAAGCAGCCATGTTTGTTTTGATGTGAATGGAGCATGCATCTCTCTGAGAGTTCAATGCAACCAATACAAAAAAGATCTTATTAAACAAAAAGAAACTCTAAGAACAGGATTATCACAAACAAATATATCTGTGACTACATTAGAAGAAGAAAGAAGGAGTTTCTGAATTACATCTTCTAGAGTTAACAAGTGAAAATTCCTGGTATTGACCCTGCAGGCGCTCTCCCATGGGTGGGGTGTGTGTGAGCCCGCGCCCCTCTCTCTCGGAGCAGCAGTACCAGCAGCTGGCTCTGGACACTCTGGAGGAGCTGGACTGGTGTCTGGACCAACTAGAAACCATCCAGACCCACCGCTCGGTCAGCGAGATGGCCTCCAACAAGGTCTGCTGTAACCCTGTCATAATATTTATAATATTATAGTCTTTTCCTGTCTGAAAAGTGACCCAGTGCGTCTTTAAAGATCTTATATTACACAAAACTGACTCTTGTGAGCTTTAAGCCATATTTTAATATTGTTTCCTCCTCAAAAACAAAACCGGATTTGTGTTTTGTTTCATTCACACATGTTTGAGTAACCCTTTTTTATTAGTCTGTCTACATCTCCAAAGCTCAAAATGCTGTTCCACCTTGTAACTAATGTAGTGGTAGTTTTCAAGTGAACAGTTTTACCTTCAGTTTTACCTTTACTGAAGATGTGTTGGGTTTAAAAACACAGTGGAGCACATCCTGTTCTACCACATGACATCACGAAGTAGAACAGAGGGTCTTCTGTTTCAGAGAACTCAGACTAAATCTGCAGGGTTTGTGTGTTAAACATGTGTGAATGAAACAAAACACAACTTGTTTGTGATGAGGAAACAACATTAGAACACAAATCATATATGTCAATAAATGACACCTTCCTCCATAAATGTTGTTGACATTGTGGTCCAGATCTGCAGCAGAGGCTTTGAGAACATTGTAAATAAAGTCTGCTGCTGTCTGTGTGCTTCCAGTTCAAGCGCCTGCTGAACCGGGAGCTGTCGCACCTGTCCGAGATGAGCCGCTCGGGGAACCAGGTGTCTGAGTACATCTCCAGCACCTTCCTTGGTCAGTCTTCCTCACCTCCACCTCTTCACTACCTCTCCGCCACACCTCCGCCACACTGTTGAGGGGAGTGTGGAGGAGTCTGGAGGACTGAAGGGGAGGGATGGGGTCTGGAGGTATAAGGAACAGTGTGATTGGTCTAACAAGTATCCACACTTCAGATTCTGTCCCTGAACACAGCTGATTGAAACACCTGTCTGTAAGTCCTGTGTGATGTCACCAAGCGCTTAAATTTGCAGTGGCCACTGGAGTCACAACACACTCATTTTTATACATTTTTGACCAAAAAGCTGCAAATGTACCTAGTTTGTCCAAAAAATCATTAGGAATGTTATTCAAACACCATATAGTTTAGCAGCATGTCAGACAAGTGTATTTAGTATGCAGTTCAACTGTAACCTGGGAAATCCCAGGCTGCTTTCATTCGTTCCGATTCGAAAGACAGCCTGGCAACTAGGCTAAACGAGCTCTCCTGATTTTGGGAGCCAATCAGAGAGCGGGGAGGGGTGGAAAGACGGTGGCGCGTACTACGTGACAAACGGAAACTGACAACTGACATGACTGGCTATGGGCTACATATAGACATTTGTAACGTGTGTGTGTGTGTGTGTGTGTGTGTGTATGTGTGTGTGTGTGTGTGTGTGTGTGTGTGTGTGTGTGTGTATGTGTGTGTGTGTGTGTATGTGTGTGTGTGTGTGTGTGTATGTGTGTGTGTGTGTGTGTGTGTGTGTGTGTGTGTGTGTGTGTATGTGAGTGCAGACAAGCAGAACGAGGTGGAGATCCCATCCCCAACGCTGAAGGACAAATCCATGAGTCACATCAGCGGAGTGAGGAAACTGTCCCACAGCTCCAGCCTGTCCAGCACCTCCATGCCCCGCTTTGGAGTGAGCACAGACCAAGAGGACCAGCTCGCCACGGTGCAGACCTGACTCATGCACATACACACCAAGAAATGAACCTTTCCTGAATAGCTTTAGAATAATCTTGAGCTATATTAGAACAAATATAAGAGCACAAAAAATACTATATGCCCATGGACCACTATGGAACCTACCTGGACCACTGAAGTATTAGACAGATATAAGACCACAAAACATTGAATGAGACAGTGTGTCCAAATGTCTGCCTGGTAGTATAGGTGAGGTGTGAGGTCCCACAGAGGGACTGACTGTTGTGTGTGTCCCTCAGGAGCTGGAGAGCTTGGACAGGTGGAACTTCAACATCTTCAGAGTGGCAGACCTGACCAACAACCGGCCCCTCAGCTGCATCATGTACGCCATCTTCCAGGTACGCACCACTCTGCCCTAACACCCCAGGGTGAGGGAGGGTGCCCTCAGCTGGTGAGGGTCAGCTTTGTTTGTGGCCACAGCTCCACTGGGGTAGACCATCTGCCCATCTGCACCTGCCATCTCCAATTGCCAACAGTGAGGAGTTGGGCATGTTAAGATGTCTTATTGGCAGCATAGATATTTGGAACAGTGGAGTAACAGATGCTAAAATGTAGGAAATTATTACAATGAAATCACTACTTACTATTCTCATAAAGGATCAGAGGACCTGAGGAGAGAGAGGAGAGAACATACATTATTGGAATTAAAAAGAGATAATATTTTGCCAACCTTACAGTTCTACAATCAGAACTAAACCTATGTCACCAGAGCCTTAACCTGAAGATAGAGACACATCCAAGTTTGTCTCATTCTCAGTATATGGACAGGCCTCATGTGAAAACTCAGAACCTCCAAAATTCCCTCCTAGAGTTCCAGAGGCCGCACTAGCACTGATTCAGGATTGACTGCAGGTGCTGGGGTTTAGGGAGTGACCATTCAGGTCAGAGAGAGGCATTTTAGGTTTAAACACACTGGATTTCAGCACTGAAACTGGCAACCCAAATGAGGGACTCAAGTGAGGCTCATTCTGCTTTCTGATTGGAGAATCATGTTGAACCAAACACTAGAACATACAGTTCCTATAATGTGCTTGGTGGAGTTCCTATAATGTCCTTGGTGGAGTTCCTATAATGTCCTTGGTGGAGTTCCTATAATGTGCTTGGTGGAGTTCCTATAATGTCCCTGGTGGAGAACGTATTAAACACTAAAGTGTGTTCTTCAGGAGCGGGAGCTGCTGAAGACCTTCCGGATCCCTATGGACACGTTTGTGACATATGTGATGACCCTGGAGGACCATTACCACGGCAACGTGGCCTACCACAACAGTTTGCACGCCGCTGACGTCACCCAGTCCACACATGTGCTGCTGTCCACACCTGCACTAGATGTAAGCTCTGTGTACCTCATCACTACAAAGCCGTGTAGTACACAGAGTCATGCAGTACACATTCATGTAGTACACAGAGTCATGCAGTACACATTCATGTAGTACACAGAGTTGTGTAGTACACAGAGTGATGTAACACACAGAGCCAGGTCTTACACTGGTGGATTTGGGCTCATGTCTCACAGAGGTGGGGCAGAGTAGCCAAACATTGTACACAAGTAAGAGTAATGTTACTTCAAAATAATATTAATCAAGCAGAAGTACTAAGTAGTGTTACAAGAAAATACTCAAGTAAGAGTAAAAAAAAAAGCATTTGGGAAAACTACTATTCAAGTAAGAGTAACTTAAAGAGTAACTGTTAGAATGTAACATCTAACTTATAATTTGAAAAACAAAACATTAAATAATGCACGAATGCTGGAATTTGAAAACGAGACAAACTAAATCATATGTGAAGGAGAAACTCAGCTGTTCATTTCATATAGTCACATAAAGCTTTTGTCACTTTAGACTTACAGTGGGAAGAGGAACCACAACTTTTACTCAAGTGAGAGTAAAAGTATGCTGCTGGAAAGTACTCTGAAAAGTACAATCTTTTAAAAGTTGCACAAGTAAATGTGACTGAGTAAATGTAACTGAGTACTACCCACCTCTGATTAAACAAATGACAAATAATTATAAATCCCCGGGTCGCCCGAGCCTTTCTGTGTGGAGTTTGCATGTTCTCCCCGTGTCTGGGTGGGTTTCCTCCGGGCACTCCGGTTTCCCCCACCAACCCAAAACATGCACCATAGGTACCTCCAGCTTAGGTCCTGACCAAGCCGAAGCAAGAAGATCATGGAGATGGTCCCCGGGCGCCCTAATGTGTGTGCTGCCCACTGCTCCTAATATATGTATATATATATATATATATAGGATGGGTTAAAATGCAGAGAAGAATTTCTCCAGTGTGAGATCAATAAAGTCACTTCTTCTAAATCATCCACTTAAAAAGGATTTAAGTAGAACTTGCCTTTAACACAGTGCTTCTCAATTATTTTCTGTGACGCCCCCCCAGGAAGAAGAAAAAATTTCACGCCCCCCCTCCCTGCACGCGACTATTAATAGTATTATTTGTCTAGAAAATTGTTATTAGTACACCTCTGCATAACACTGTATCCTTTTATTAACATTAAAACAAAAAAAGAAAGAAACTTCGAACAAAGACTGGCCTGTCTTTTTGCACTGAGGACTCAAATATTAATGTTTCTAATGCAGCTTTGCGGACATTTGTTTACGTTTTACAGAAACGAAACTTAAAACTACATTTGCATAAGCTAAAAACACTGAAAAAAAAAGAAGCTCTCTCCTTGTGCCGCTGATGCGTCAGCTTCTGTCGGACTAAAGGACACGACTCAGTGGAATATACGTGTTTTTCTGTGACAGAGGATGTTCTGCTGATGGAGAGTCTGTGCATAAATCGCATGTGAGAACGCCACTGCCAACTACTGTTGGTGATGTGCAATTACACTTAGTTCTAGTACAGTACAGCAAAAAAACATGTTTTCCAGGGTCATACGCGCCCCCCCTGGCATCACGCCACGCCCCCCCAGGGGGACCCGCCCCACTATTTGAGAAGCACTGCTTTAAAGGTCCCATGGCATGAAATTTTCACTTTCTGAGGTTTTTGAACGTTAATATGAGCTCCCCTACCCTGTTTAGGGCCCCCCCCATGGTTAAAAGTTGTGAAATGTCTAAACTGAGCATTTGCGATCCTTTTCTGCGTTAGAAAAAATTGGAGCTCAAACGGGCGATTTTGAACAAGGCACCTTATTGACGTCAGATCGAAAAAAGAAATGCAAATGCAGTTCCACCCCCGTCTGTCTGTACTCAGCGTCTCTGTAAATCACGCCCAGAGAGTTTGGACCGCGAATGCGCTAGGCAATGCGAAATGCGTTTTTTTTATTTGCCTGGAGGCACATCCGAGTGTTTTTAGGCTCGGAAGTCCTTTATCTGAGCCTCTGGACCTTTGAACAGCAGTGGTTTGATTTTATTTTCTGTGGAAATGTGTTTATTTTTCAATGGAACGCTTCAAATCTCTCCCCCCCATGCAAAAACACGGAAATGGATCAGCTGAGAGCGGAGAGTTTGGCCACGCCCCCACCCTCTACTATAGGCCATCTCTTTTCTCCTCATTTGCATTCAAGCAACAACGCCCATAATGGCCTGTTCAGAGAGAAAAAAAATACTCTTTCTCATCTTATCTCTGTTTCTCATGCACTGAGTGTTGATTTTGAAGAAGGATTCATTTACAGTATTAGGGAACCATTAAGGAGCCATATAAAAGCATCAAGAAGTACCATGTCATGGGATCTTTAACAGTAACACCAACATTTCAGTGTCCTCGGGTCTTGCATGTGTCAGTGTGTTGTACTGTATGTGTTTGTGTTGGTTTGGTAAAGTTGACTTGGACTGGACAGGACAACACTTCCACACAAAGACACGGACAGAGGTGCTGTCACCTCTGTGCGTGTCTTTGTGTGGAAGTGTCCCTGACCTGCCTGGGGGTGTGAGGACAGTGCAGTTGTGTTGTATATTTGCTCTGACGGATGATCTTCTCTTGGTGTTCTTCTCTGTGGAGGCCGTGTTCATAGACCTGGAGATCCTGGCTGCTCTGTTCGCTGCAGCCATCCATGATGTGGACCACCCTGGAGTGTCCAATCAGTTCCTCATCAACACCAGTGAGACCTACACTCTGTTCTTTCTGATACACAGAGGACAAACCTCACATTTTGATCATGTTCCTGAATGGTCCACAGTATACTATTAACTTATGGAGACAAGCCAAGTTTCCACCAGCCCCATTTGGCCCTACTCGGCCTGGTTGCAGTTCCATTGCTCTGTAGAATCAGGTACTGTCCATAGAAACTGATTCCACCAGCACTCTGATCAATCTTGGCTGGTTAGAACCTGGGCTGGGCAGGTACTAGCAAAGTACCTGGTGTCAGTTAAGAAGGACCTACTCTATGCTGATTTTGTGTATTTCCACTAGTCCAATTAGGGCTGGTAGAAATTCAGCTAAAAAGAATGCATCTTTTATTAAGAATTTTTGAGACACAAAACAACTGTAACTAAATAAGACAAGACAAAAGTGTGATGACCTGCTGTGGAACATTTTTGACATCTCCATGGAAACAAGGTGACTGTACCGAAACAAAAAAGTTACATATTGCACCTTTAATATTCTGGTGCTGCCATAAATGCTAATGCTCCTGGATCTGTTCGAACTGAATTTTAATAAAACCATAAAAATAAAAATTGTTACAAACATAAAAAGCACTAGCACATTTCCCCTGAACCCTTCCCCATACTGATGTGAGTGGTCCCCGCAGACTCGGAGCTGGCCCTCATGTACAACGATGAGTCCGTGCTGGAGAACCATCACCTTGCTGTGGGCTTCAAACTGCTGCACCAGGACAACTGTGACATCTTCCAGAACCTGACCAAGAGACAGCGCCAGAGCCTGAGGAAGCTGGTTATCGACATGGTGAGACAAACTGGGGACAATGGACAAAAATTGTTGTTCCCTCATCAAAAACATGCTTGAAGAGGTTTTAGATGTCATCCATGCATGTTTGAGTATGTTGAGTATTTAATTGAGTATTTAATGATCTCTCCAACCATCCTTACCTTTAGCAATACTCTGCACCCCAAGCCCACATCACCCATGCTCCTACAGGACAATTCTCCATAAATACTGTATACAAAAACATGATGCAAAACACTACAGGGGAATCACACTCCTCAGCCTCCCCGGTAAGGTCTATTCCAGGGTACTGGAGAGGAGAATTTGACCGATATTCGAACCTCGGATTTAAGAGAATCAGTATGGTTTTTGTCCCGGCCGCAGAACACTGGACCAGCTCTATACTCTCCATCGAGTGCTTGAGGGTTCATGAAGTTTGCTCAACCAGTCCACATGTGCTTTGTGGATCTGGAGAAGGCATTCGACCGTGTCCCATGTGGGGTCCTGTGGAGAGTGCTCTGGGAGTACAGGGTTTGGGGCCCTTTGTTAAGGGCTGTTCGGTCCCTGTATGACCGGAGCAGGAGCTGTGTTCGCATTGCCGGTAGTAAATCGGACCTGTTTCCAGTGGATGTTGGACTCCGTCAGGGCTGCACTTTGTCATCGGTTCTGTTCATTATATTTATGGACAGAATTTATAGGCGCAGACAGGCGCTGGAGAGCGTCCGGTTTGGGGACAACAGGATCTCATCTCTGCTGTTTGCAGATGATGTTGTCCTGATAGCTTCAACAGACCAGGACCTCCAGCATGCACTGGGGTGCGGTTTGCAGCTGAGTATGAAGTGGCTGGGATGAGGATCAGCTCCTCCAAATCTGAGGCCATGGTTCTCCACCGGAAAAAGATGGATTGCCCTCTGCAGGTGGGTGGAGAGAGACCCTGCCTCAAGTGGAGAGTCTTGTTCACAAGTGAGGAGAGGATGGAGCGTGAGATTGACAGGCAGATCAGTGCAGTGGCTGCAGTGATGCGGTCACTGTACCAGACTGTTATGATGAAGAGGGAGCTGAGCTGAAAGGCAAAGCTCTCGCTTTACCGGTCAATCTATGTTTCTACCCTCACCTGTGGTCATGAGCTCTGGGTAATGACTGAAAGGACAAGACTGCAGATACAAACTTCTGAAATTAGTTTCCTCAGAGTGGCTGGGTGCTCCCTTAGAAATAGGGTGAGGAGCTCAGTCACACGGGTGGAGATCGAAGTAGAGCCACTGCTCCTCCACGTTGAGAGGAGCCAGCTGAGGTGGCTCGGACACCGAGCCTCCTGAATGCCTTCTTCAAGAGGTGTTCCGGGCATGTTCCACTGGGAGGGGGCCCCGGTGAAGACCAAGGACACGCTGGAGTTATGTCTCTTCTTGGCTGGCCTGGGAATGCCCTGGGGTCCCCTTCCCCCCCCGGAGGAGCTGGAGGAAGTGTCTGGGGTGAAGGAAGTCTGGGAGTCTCTGCTTAGACTGGTGCCCCCACGACCCGGCCCCAGATAAGTGGAAGAAAATGGATGGATGGATAACATTTTCAAAACAAAAGTTCACATGGTGATCTAAATATGTTGTGTTAGCAGTTAATACCCCATAAGTACATGTTGGCTTTAAACTACTGCATGTTCATTGTTTTCAATCAGCTGATAGACCCGGAAGTGACATTACACTTAACAACTCTATACACACAATATATACATGCAAGTAAATAATACAAGTGCCAAAAAGAATGCTTGATGAGAAACAAACTTAAAAAACAGGTCTAAACCAAGTCTAAACCAGAGCTAAACCAGAACTAAACCGAGACTAAACCAGTGCTACACCTGGACTAAAGAGGAGTAGCTGGAGAGGGTGATGAGGCTGATGGTTCAGAGGCAAAGGAAGGAGACCGTGATTGGCTGACAGTGACAGACCATCAGTGTGTCCCTCTCCTGAGTGACGGTTGTGGTGTGTGTAGGTGCTGGCGACAGACATGTCCAAACACATGACCCTGCTAGCTGATCTGAAGACCATGGTGGAGACCAAGAAGGTGACCAGCTCTGGAGTGCTTCTGCTGGACCACTACACCGAGCGCATCCAGGTAATCCCTACACTGAACACACTGATCCCTACACTGAGCGCACTGACCACTACACTGAGCGCACTGACCACTACACCAAACACACTGACCACTACACTGAGCACACTGATCACTACACTGAGCGCACTGACCACTACACCAAACACACTGACCACTACACTGAACACACTGACCGAGCGCATCCAGGTAATCCCTACACTGAACACACTGATCCCTACACTGAGCGCACTGACCACTACACTGAGCGCACTGACCACTACACCAAACACACTGACCACTACACTGAGCACACTGATCACCACACTGAGCGCAGTGACCACTACACCAAACACACTGACCACTACACTGAGCACACTGATCACCACACTGAGCGCAGTGACCACTACACCAAACACACTGACCACTACACCAAACACACTGACCACTACACTGAACACAATGACCACTACACTGAGCACAATGACCACTACACTGAACACACTGACCACTACACTGAGCACACTGACCACTACACCGAACACACTGACCACTACACCGAACACACTGACCACTACACCGAGCACACTGACCACTACACCGAGCACACTGACCACTAAATGGAACGCATTGTCAGCTCAAGCAGATCCAGGTCTTTGATTCAGTTGGTTCTTCTTCACGTCTCCATAGTACAGCAGAAGGAAGGAGCTTATATACTGAACAACCTGACAAATATGAACTCATTACGTAACATGTTTTTCACAAATGGTACGTGCTATCAAGAGTACATTAGGTAACACACACATGGTACGTGCTTGTCTGAGTTCATTAAGTTTGAACACAGATATGGCCATGTCAAAGTACAATAACAACCAAAGTAAGATAAGATAAGATGAGATAAGATAATCCTTTATTTGTCCCACAATGGGGAAATTGCAGTGTCACAACGCAGGTTTCAGAAACAGTTGGAAAAAAGAGCATGCATCAAAAATTAAGATGATAATAATAATAAGTATGTACAGCCTAAAAAACACAACACTGTAAGGCACAGGAACGCTGCACAATAAATAAATGTCTTTGGTTCTGAGCAGTGAACAAACAGCAGTTAAAGTGACTCCAGTTCAGTAATATATAATATCACTACAATAAAGTGACTCAGATGATTGTGTACAGTGCTGTGATTGACAGTGGTGGTTACATAAATAAGTAGCAGGTAAAGTGACTTTAAATAATATTGCACATGTAATTATTACTATGGAGATGACACATGGTTGCTATGGAGATTAACCTGACTAGCATTGATCATTGTACAGTCTGACAGCAGCAGGAAGGAAAGATCTGCGAAATCTCTCTAACACAGCGAGGGTGAATCAGTCTGTCACTGATGCTGCTCTCGAGAGCCGACAGAGCGTCCTGCAGGGGGTGACACTCATGGTCCAGCATAGACATGAGTTTATCCAGGACCCTCTTGTCCCCCACCTGCTGCACCGAGTCCAGAGGACAGCCCAGGACAGAGCTGGACTTCTTGATGACCTTGTCCAGCCTCTTCTTCTCCCTCTCTGTGACACTGCTGCTCCAGCAGACCACACCGTACAGGATGGCTGATGCCACCACACAGTCATAGAAGGTCCTCAGGAGTGGCCCTCTCACTCCAAAGGACCACAGTCTCCTCAGGAGATAGAGCCGACTCTGGCCCTTCCTGTACAGTGCATCTGTGTTATGAGTCCAGTCCAGTTTATTGTTCAGATGAACACCCAGGTACTTGTAAGAGTCCACTCTCTCAATGTCCCTTCCCTGGATGTTCACTGGTGGGGGGGCAGTAGAGTGGCGTCTGCGGAAGTCCACCACCATCTCCTTGGTCTTACCCGTGTTGATGAGAAGATGGTTCCGCTGATACCAGTCCACAAAGTCCTGCGTTAGTCCTCTGTACAATTCCACATTGGCTTCTTAATCATTATGTAACCCCTGACCCAAGAATAGTATAAAGAAAGTAATCTAATTGTCTGGACCAGACTCTAGGTTCTCAAGTCACAAGTGGGGAAATTCCAGTGTTGCAATGCACAGATCAAGAACAGCAGGAAAATGTAGCATGCAATAAAACAAGATAATAAATAATGGCTTAAAATAATTTAAAAATAGACCTAAAAATAGACTCTCGAGTATAGTTGAATATTGTAGTGTAGATAAAGTTGATTGACATGTTAACAGTGTTCATTGTACAGTCTGACAGCAGCAGGAAGGAAAGACCTGCGAAACCTCTCCTTCACACAGCGAGGGTGAATCAGTCTCACTGATGCTGCTCTCCAGAGCAGACAGAGCGTCCTGCAGGGGGTGACACTCATGGTCCAGCATAGAGGTGACCTTAGCCAGGACCTTAGACAGTTCAAGAGTCTGAAGACTCTTGAACTGCTGAAGAGTCGGGGGAGTCTTACAGCACTGACCACAATTTCAAATGCACTGACCACTACACTGAACGCACTGACCACTACACCTAATATACTGTCCACTACACCGAGCACACTGACCACTACACCTAATATACTGACCACTACACCGAATGCACTGACAACTAAACCAAGCACACTGGCCACGACATCAAGCACACTGACCACTGCACCATGGACACTGATCACTACACTGGGCTCACTGACCACTACACCGAGAGCACTGGCCAATAAACTGAGGGCACTGACCACTACACCGAACGCATTGACCACTACACCGAGCACATTCACCACAACACTAAATGTACTGACCACTACACCGAGGGCACTGACCACTACACCTAATGCACTGACCACTACACCGAGCACATTCACCACAACACTAAACGTACTGACCACTACACCGAGGGCACTGACCACTACACCTAATGCACTGACCACTACACTGAGTACATTCACCACAACACTAAACGTACTGACCACTACACCGAGGGCACTGACCACTACACCTAATGCACTGACCACTACACTGAGTACATTGACCACTACATCAAACGCACTGGCCAAAACACCAAACACACTGACCACTACACTGAGCACACTGACCACTACACTGAACGCACTGACCACTACACTGAACGCACTGACCACTACATCAAATGCACTGATCACTACATCAGACGCACTGACCACTACACTGAGCACACTGACCACTACACTGAGCACACTGACCACTACACTGAACGCACTGACCACTACATCAAATGCACTGATCACTACATCAAATGCACTGATCACTACATCAAATGCACTGATCACTACATTAGACGCACTGACCACTACACTGAGCACACTGACCACTACACTGAACGCACTGACCACTACATCAAATGCACTGATCACTACATCAGACGCACTGACCACTACACCTAATGAACTGTTCACTACACCGAGCATACTGACCACTACTCTGAGCACACTGATCACTACACCTAATGCACTGACTACTACACTGAGTACATTGACCACTACATCAAACGCACTGGCCAAAACACCAAACACACTGACCACTACACCTAATGCACTGACCACTACGCTGAGCACATTGACCACTACATAGAATGCACTGGCCAAAACACTGAGCACACTGACCACTACACCGAACACATCCACATTTGGTGAGAATCTACAATGTAAATAGTTGTACAAATAAAGCAGAGGCATGTGTCCAGACCATGACTGCTGGTGTGTATTTTAGTGCATATTGTCCATGCGGTTGCTTAGGTGCTGCGTAACATGGTGCACTGTGCGGACCTGAGTAACCCCACCAAGCCCCTCCCCCTGTACCGCCAGTGGACCGAGCGGATCATGGAGGAGTTCTTCAGACAGGGGGACAAGGAGAGGGAGAGGGGTATGGAGATCAGCGCCATGTGTGACAAGCATACAGCCTCTGTGGAGAAGAGCCAGGTACACACATACACACACGCATACACACATACACACGCATACACACATGCATATACACACACACGCATACACACATACACACACGCATACACACACGCATACACACATACACACGCATACACACATACACACACGCATACACACATACACACACGCATACACACACGCATACACACATACACACACGCATACACACATACACACGCATACACACATGCATATACACACACACGCATACACACATACACACACGCATACACACACATACACACACGCATACACACACACACACACACGCATACACACATACACACAAGCATTCACACACATACACACACACACACACACACACACATACACACACACATACACACACACTTTGACTTCCATTCTTTTCCTGGAGATTGATGCTAACAACATAATTACTTTCACTAAACCTCAACCGAACCAGAACCAGAACCTAAATTAATCCATACCTGATCTTAAAAGGAGGAAAAAATGAAGAAGTTCATTTGAAACAGTTGATGCCAAGTTATTCCTCTTGTTGAGATTGTTTCACTCTAGCCCTAGCTCAAACTGAACGACCAAATCGCAGGGTTTAAAATTTCACAGCTCACGATTCATGTTCTCACACTATACGATCCAATGCTCGGATGCGACCTGCCTGTGCACACTGTACATCCACATCACGACATGTGGAGTTCTTGTTACGGAAATATACAATAGAAAACCACAGAAGTGTGAAAACACAATGCTGGCAAAAGACAGACAAGCTGCCTTGGCAATTTGTACCATTCTCTGCACAGACAAGCCCAAAAAAGAAGAGGCGATCATGTGTTGCGGTCATCTGTGGGGCCACATCGAAAAGGCTCAGGTGAGCCTGCTAAAGCTCATTTAGCTGAGTCTCCATTGCTTGTGTCCAAATCACTCGCTGGTCCACCATGGTCCTCCACCATGGATCTATTATTATAGCTCTATGTCCTCCACCAAGTTTATATACTTCCGTTCCGCTTCTGTGTCTGCGCAAGCGTGGTCTGGTAGATTCTGGCAAATCGGCTCGTAAAACTACTTCAACAGTGTGAAACCCTCATAAGAGGCTACTGTATTTCAAACAGGTTTGATATTCTTGTGACCTACAATTGCCGATCTGGAGCTGGTCGTGAGGTATTAATCAGTTCTTGTAACCCAATATATACTACATGAAGCACAACACACAATTAAGCCAAAAGTGGGCCCGATCCCAAAAACAGTCGCACAAGTGAAAAATCGTCTCAAAAATGGCCAAAAATCGCAGTGTATGCCTAGCTTTACCTTATACATTCAGAGTATCCTAATTATTCATTGTGATGAGTTTATAAGCACTTCACAACTTCCAGGGACAAGAGCAGAGATTTGCTTGCTGTCACAATTAAGCTAATGACAATTAGAATTCTAACATGCACATCCTGATTATTGGCCAATAAAACGCATCATAATTTGATGACAGTACTCACCAGACATACAGTATTTTGATCTCATGAGCTGCTTATACAATATATCTGTACTGAAGCAAGGCACAATTACATTATTACATATTACAGTAATCCCTCGTTTATTGCGGGGGTTAGGTTCCAGAAATAACCCGCAATAAGAGAAATCTGCGAAGTAGGACAACTTTATATTTTTCAATTATTCTACATGTTTTAACGCCTCACCACACACATTATACGCTTTTCTCAGACTGGAATTAACCTTTTCTCACATTTCTCTCTCGTTTAAACACTCAAACTTTCATAGATTTTCAACAAAATGTATTAATAGTGAAGCATGGGGGGAGACAGGGCTCCGGAAGTCGAGGACCACGGAGACATGAGTCACTGGATCCGCAGGAGGCACCGGGCTCATCCAACAGCACTGCCACATCCCGGGACGAGACGCGCACCAACCCCTTGGAGAAGTGCGCGACACGTGCACCCCTCATCGTGGTCAAATCCGTGACAGAACAGCGTGACCGGCGCGAGGCCGCGTGTACACCAGGGCTGCGAGCACGAGATCGAACTGCGTCGTCCGGACCGCGTCGTCTCAGCCCGAGCCACAAACCAGCCGCACGAAACCAGCAAAGAGCGGCACGTGCTGGTTTAATCCTGGTTTAGACCTGGTCTAGTCCCGGTTTAGTCCAGGTCTAAACCTGGTCCAGTCCTGGTTTAGACCTGGTTTAGTCCAGGATCAGTCCAGGTTTAGACCTGGTTTAGTTCTGATCTAGACCTGGTTTAGTCCACGTTTAGTCCTGGTCTAGTTTCAGTCTGGTTCCGGTCCCCCCCCACGTCCCCCATCTATCAATCGGCAAAGGTTTACAGTCTCTTAACCATTCAGGACGCAGAACACAATGTTACACTATAAAAAAAAAAAAAATAAATAAAAAAATCCGCGAAACAGCGAAGTCGCAAACAGTGAACCACGATAGAGCGAGGGACCACTGTACATGTATTCTATGGGGTATTAACAGATAACACATCAAATATTCAGATCACCATGTTACCTTTTACAGTTTTGAACATACTGTACTCACCTAAAACAACATATTTTTAATAAGTTAAGCAGGTCACTCCCCGTTCAGAGCACTATCACAAAACAATCAGCATGCATCCAACTAATGAACCTACTGCACATCACATCAGGTTTGTGAAGTTATAGTCTAGTGTTGTGTGTCATAATGTATGTTTTGACATGCAAAACCTCTTCAGGCATGTTTTTGATGAGGGAACAAAGTTAGAACATGGGAGAACGCTCAGTTGATTAGCATAATAGCTTAAAATGCTAACCCGAACAGAAGTGTACTCTCATTGTGCGTTTGCTGCTTTGCCTACCACAGGTGGGCTTCATCGACTACATTGTGCACCCACTGTGGGAGACATGGGCTGACCTGGTGCACCCGGATGCTCAGGAGCTGCTGGACACTCTGGAGGAGAACCGGGACTGGTACCTGAACGCCATGCCCCAGTCGCCCTCCCCTCCCCCGGACAGGCACCTCCAGCACGACCACTTCCAGTTTGAACTCACCCTGGAGGACCTGCAACACAACAACCACAACCATGTCCCAGTGAGGAGGCCCCGGGGCAAAAGGGGGAACTGTGGGGCCCCCGAAAGCAACGGGCAGCCAGAGACGGAGCCCGCCAGAGAGGACGAGGAGAACCATAACAGCCATCACAATGGACTGCAGGATGAGCCGAGTGGAGACGCAGACAGGGAGGAGGAACTTAAGGAGGATGGGGAGGGGCTAGGGGAAGAAAGGGCAGGGCTAGAGGAGGAGAGGGAGGAGTTAGAAGATGATAGAAAAGTGATGGAAGAATGTAAGGAGGAGGAGGTGTCAGAAGTAGAGACAGAAGAGCAAAACAGGGAGGAGGGGCTTAAGGAAGAAGGGGAGGGGTTAGGGGATGAGAGGGGGGGGCTAGAGGAGAAAAGGGAGTGGCTAGAAGAAGAGGGGAAGAGAGAAATGACAGAGGAGGAGGGAGCAGAGGAGAGAGACGGGGAGGAGGAAGTGGAGGAAAGAGACGGGGAGGAGCTAGGGGGTGAAAAAGAGGAGGGGCTTAGGGAAAACGAGGCGGAACAAAGTGAAGGAGGAGAGGAAGAAGAGCAAAAAGACGGAGAGGATGCAGAAAGACACACAGAAAAGAAGGAGGAAGAGGAGGAGATAGAAGAGGAAGGGAAAGACGAGGAGGATACGGATGTCATTGAGATGGAGGGAAGAGAGGAGAAAAAGGAAGAGAGTGAAGAGGAGCAAAAAGCGGAGGAGGACAAAGAAAGAGAAACTGAAGAGACTGAGACAAAGGAGGAGGAGGAGAAGGAGGAGGAAAGGGAGGAAGAGGGTTAAGCTTTGACTCCCCCAGGTGGCGTGGTGGCCGGTTCAGTACCCCACAGGGCAGTACAGATGTAGCAGCGTTCGTCCCCTGTCACTCGTCCACAGTATTGGTCTACACACAAACCAATGCAATAACCATTCAACTCAGGACACAGTCAACATCATATCTGTATCTCATGTATCTGTGTTTAGCAACTGCACCGTGAGGACCACAGAGTAGGGCTGGTCACTGTGGACCTCTGTGTACTCATGTATCTGTATATGAGGACCACTGTGTACTCATGTATCTGTATATGAGGACCTCTGCATACTCATGTATCTGTATATGAGGACCTCTGTGTACTCATGTATCTGTATATGAGGACCACTGCATACTCATGTATCTGTATATGAGGACCTCTGCATACTCATGTATCTGTATATGAGGACCACTGTGTACTCATGTATCTGTATATGAGGACCACTGTGTACTCATGCATCTGTATATGAGGACCACTGTGTACTCATGTATCTGTATATGAGGACCACTGTGTACTCATGTATCTGTATATGAGGACCTCTGTGTACTCATGTATCTGTATATGAGGACCACTGTGTACTCATGTATCTGTATATGAGGACCACTGTGTACTCATGTATCTGTATATGAGGACCTCTGTGTACTCATGTATCTGTATATGAGGACCTCTGTGTACTCATGTATCTGTATATGAGGACCACTGTGTACTCATGTATCTGTATATGAGGACCACTGTGTACTCATGCATCTGTATATGAGGACCACTGTGTACTCATGTATCTGTATATGAGGACCTCTGTGTACTCATGTATCTGTATATGAGGACCACTGTGTACTCATGCATCTGTATATGAGGACCACTGTGTACTCATGTATCTGTATATGAGGACCACTGTGTACTCATGTATCTGGACCACTGTGTACTCATGTATCTGTATATGAGGACCTCTGTGTACTCATTAGGTTAGGTGACTGATAAAGAAACCTAACCTAATCATGTATCTAGAAAGAGAAATTCAATTTGTCAACTGGACAAAAGTTCATTTGGTGGAATATGTTTCGCAGCTCGTCCAAGCTGCATCTTCAGTTCTGGTTAGACACTGTTGGACACTGCCTTACATTTTTTTGGTTTGTTTGTATTTAAGTTTGAGGATAGAGATATAAATGGGAGACAAATGATGCCTGAGACCTCCATTTCTGTTCAAGGAAGGATTGTCTTTCTTGACAAAAATAGCCTCTTTAACTCCCCTGTCAAACGCCTGTGTTGATACATCCTCTTGTGCAGTGGCTGTTTTGTTTCTCTGTATATGAGGAGCACAGAGCAGGGCTGCTCTCATGTTTCTGTGTATGTATTCAGGAAATAGAGAACGTGATGTCATGGTTTCAGATGGAGGGTAGGGGTCACTATATATAGGGATGCGTCGATCCAGCTTGTTGTGTTCCAATCCTGATTTTGATACTAAAGATTTAAGTATTTGTCAATAAACTGGTATCAACCTATACCAATGCAGAGAAAATAAGGCAGAACTGATGCAAAAGTGTTATATAGCTGTTATTTATCTCTCAAGTAACTACAGAACAACAAATAAAAGTTCAAATATGACAAGACTTTCTGGGCCAACTGGAACAACCAGGACACTGTCGATCACTTGGCTCGACCTGGATATTGGCTGAATCAATATTTGGAAGCTGATATCTGATCCAGCTAATTTTTCAATACCTGCACCAATATCTTTGGTGTTGGGCCAACATCGTCCTTTGACACCAGTTTATCGACCAAAATGAATATTGAATGAGCCAATATGCGTGAAGAGTCCCTCAGTCGTCCAGGTAGAATCCATGATAAAAGAAGAAATTCAATTTGTCAACTGGACAAAGTTTGTTTGGTCGAAAACGTTTCGCCGCTCATCCGAGAGGCTTCGTCAGCTCTAATTAGAATGCTGGTAAGACACTTGCTTATATCTTGCTGCAGGGAGGAGCTAACTAGCTAACTACTTTCCGAAACTATCTCATAGGTTTCAGTCTTTTGTTTCTCTGGCGTCTAGATTAGCATACCTATTCATCCCTACAACGACTGTTTTTCACACCTCTGGCCCTGACCTGGCTAGGCCTATTGTTCCCCTGTTTGCTTGATCTAGGCTTAAGAATGGAATTATAGATGGGAGACAAATTTTTGTGAAAAAAGAGAATCCTTCTCTGAACAGAAATGGTGGAGTCAGACATAATTTGTCTCCCATCTATAATTCCATTCTTAAGCCTAGATCCAGCAAACAGGGGAACAATAGGGCTAGCCAGGTCAGGGGCAGAGGTGTGAAAAACAGTCGTTGTAGGGATGAATAGGCATGCTAATCTAGACGCCAGAGAAACAAAAGACAGAAACCAATGAGATAGTTTCATAAAGTAGTTAGCTAGTTAGCTCCTCCCTGCAGCAAGATATAAGCAAGTGTCTTACCAGTATTCTAATTAGAGCTGACGAAGCCTCTCGGATGAGCGGCGAAACGTTTTCGACCAAACAAACTTTGTCCAGTTGACAAATTGAATTTCTTCTTTTATCAATGAGCCAATATCTTAGAACCGATATCCAATCCATCAAAAATTTCGATATTGATGCCAATATCCAATACCAGTGTCATATCAGTGCATCCCTAACTACTAGTAGGGACATTTACATTTAAAAAAAGAAAAACAGCAAAAGTTTAACCTTATCGTTATTTTATGCCATTTTAGTTTGTGTCTTAGTCCTTTCAAATGACAACAATGTCTCCTTTCTGACACAATCATCCACAGTTTTTTGAAACAGAAAAGATCTGGTTCATTTGTGCTGACAGAGAAGACATTGAACTTTGTGCCAGTTTTATGTGGATAGGTCCAGGAATTACAGAGATATGAACCATAAACCAGGTCAAATAGGTGCATTTGGACATTTGAAAGGTCAATAATTCCATACATGTCTGAGCTGTCCTCCAGTTCACTGTTACATATGAACTCTTTATGCTGTTGTGACGTCACACCTTCAGTGTTCTCCTGATTAGAGTTAGTGTGTACCACCCTGACAGCAGCACTGTTCCATATGGAGGAGGACATGAACTGTGGTGGGCGGGGTCACACCTGTTTGTCATCATGTGATCTATGGTGGGCGGGGGCATTTGATTTGGACCCTTACCTGATCTGGTGCCGTTTCTCAAACTGACCATGCCCAGATAGATTGATGCAGACTCTGATGTTGCCGTAGAAACCGTACTGTGGGCAAACTGCATTTTTGAGATTGGTTTGATCAAATTGAGTCTCGGAATATAAGCTGTTTTACTGATGAATACTTCTTCAGTCTGTGAAAATGTTGGATTGAAATATTTTAAGACAAAACAGAGCTGAGTAAAGTCCGGCTTCAGTAAAACAGTTCCTTTGATGATTAACATTCGGGTCAAATACAATTGTTTTTCTTTCTATTTCTAAGAATAAACTCTCAAACTTCTCAAATAAAAGTTCAGCTCAAAAGGTGCCAAATCAGGCAATAGCTGTGTCCCAATTCCCAGAGTGCACGGTTCGAAGTGTGGTTTGAAGGGGGCTCAGACTGCAGTCAAGGCGGTGCATACTTGCTCAGCCCTGAGTGCACTCCGCGGACCGCATGGGCATCTGCAAAATGGGACAGGTCTCGCAACTACACGAAGCAGCTGCCGACTCCATTTTCTCCTGTAGAAGAAGTAGCGCGCGGTGCATGCTGGGATATATGAGTGCGCGAAGCGTGCATTTTCACGTGCTTGGTCCACGCCCCGATTTCCATGGAAACAACTGCGGTCTTCAGACCGCATATTAACTGCGCATGGGACAAAAAAAGAAATGGGACAGCAGTCGTCGCGCCATATGTGACGCACATGTCCCTTCAAACCACGCTCCGAACCGTGCATTCTGGGAATTGGGACATGGCTAATGTAGTAATGAGTACGAGTGTCATGTGATCTCTGGTGGGCAGGGTCACATGTACTAGCTAGCTGTCATGTGACCTGTGATGGGTGTGGTTACATGTAGTCACTGTCATGTGACCTGTCTGGCAAGGAAACACCAAAAACTCTTGAGTTTGTCTATCCTCCGTGTGTGCTGTACATGTATGGAGTCCAGGGAAGCATTTTGGATCTCCTGTAATTGCACCTGTCCTCTGCACCTGTCCCCTCCTCCTCCTCTGCACCGTCCCAGCGTCTGTTACTGCCTCTGTACTGTCCTCGAGTGTCCACTGTGTGTCAAAAAGCAAAAAAAACTCTACTAAACTGGAGTGAATTTCAATAAAGACTCCGCAGACTTCCGTCGTGTGGGGGGGGTGGGCTCTGGTCTGGTCCTGGCGTATACTAACCCGACTGTGGATTTGTCCTCTGTGGACACTGTTGTCTGTGTCCCCGTCTGTCCACATGCGTCACAACACTTGTATTAGATTGGACACAGTGCCCACTCTCTCTAAAGCAATGACCAGTGGAACCAGACCACTCGGAGGGGCTTCCACACCACATCTCCTCTTTGGTTTTGTACAATGTCTTTGGCACTTTAACTCCAGCGTGACACTTGTACATAGCAAACCTGTATTTTACTCTGCTGATGTCACAATAAATATGATCCATAATGTTCACTCTGGTGGTTTCTTAAACAGATGAGAAGATTTCAGAAGGTTACATGGAACAAAACCCAATGTTTTGGATGAGGGAATAAAAAGGATGGATTATTGGATATTGGCAGTGGTGGAATGTAAGAAAAGTAAAAGTAAAAAAAAGTGCTGTACTTGAATATAAATTTTAGGTATCTGTAGTTTATTTAAAGGTGCACTATGTAACATTTTGGTTGGAGGTTTGTCACCTACTTGTTTCTATGGATATGTCATTGCTCTGCCTGGAATGTTCCACAGTATGGCATTAAACATTTATTTAATTACAGGTTTATAGCTCAAAAATATCTAGAAAAACAGACATTCACCTCTCCACAGATCTGACCTGTAACTTGGTCTGGTTCGGTCTCCATGAAGATAAAAAAAAAGGTTTAATACCATATTGTGAAACATTCCAGACATTGTCATGGAGAAAAGCATTTGACAAACCCTCCTGAAAAGTTACACAATGCACCTTTAAATAGGTATTGAAGTGGGTACTTTTTACTTTAACTTCATTACACTTGAAAGCAGGTATCTGAACTTTCTACTCAACAACATTTTTTAGCAGGTATGAAAAGTAAAAATATTTATTATTGTGGGTGATCTGCTGAAAAGGCTGATGGGTTTATTTTTTTAACACGTGTAGTTTGAGCAACAAAATTATACAAATAAAAATAATTGAAAAAAAAAAGGATTGATTTAATTTTCTGTTGAAGAAAATTCAGCACAAATCTGTAACAAAATCACTCACCAGCCATCACTTCTAATCATTCATTTGAAGCTTCATTAGATTTCAAATCTTTTACTTTTTAATCCTTAAGTACATTTTTAAACAGGTACTTTAATACCTTTACTTAAACTTGAGTATATTTTGCCCTTGTATCTGTACTTTTACTTAAAGGAATATTAACATTTTTACAATCTGAACCTTATTCCGTTAGTAAAACAACGTCATTTACTCACCCATTGTATTTTGGTGTCATTTAAGATAAGATAAGATAATCCTTTATTTGTCCCACAATGGGGAAATTGCAGTGTCACAACGCAGGTTTCAGAAACAGTTGGAAAAAAGAGCATGCATCAAAAATTAAGATAATAATAATAAGTATGTACAGCCTAAAAAATACAACACTGTAAGGCACAGGAACGCTGCACAATAAATAAATGTCTTTGGTTCTGAGCAGTGAACAAACAGCAGTTAAAGTGACTCCAGTTCAGTAATATATAATATCACTACAATAAAGTGACTCAGATGATTGTGTACAGTGCAGTGATGGACAGTGGTTGTTACATAAATAAGTAGCAGGTAAAGTGACTTTAAATAATATTGCACATGTAATTATTACTATGGAGATGACACATGGACCGCAGTCTCCTCAGGAGATAGAGCCGACTCTGGCCCTTCCTGTACAGTGCATCTGTGTTATGAGTCCAGTCCAGTTTATTGTTCAGATGAACACCCAGGTACTTGTAAGAGTCCACTCTCTCAATGTCCCTTCCCTGGATGTTCACTGGTGGGGGGGCAGTAGAGTGGCGTCTGCGGAAGTCCACCACCATCTCCTTGGGCTTACCCACGTTGATGAGAAGATGGTTCCGCTGACACCAGTCCACAAAGTCCTGCGTTAGTCCTCTGTACTCCGCGTCATCATCGTCTGTGATGAGACCAATGATGGCGGAGTCATCAGAGAACTTCTGCAGGACACAGCTGTCCGTGTTGTGTCTGAAGTCTGCAGTGTAGAGGGTGAAGAGGAAGGGCGTGAGGTCCGTGCCCTGGGGCGCCCCCACACTGCAGGTCATGAGGTCAGACACACAGTCCCGGGCTCTCACAGACTGGGGCCGGTTTGTGAGGTAGTCCAGGATCCACTCAGCCAGGTCACAGTCCACTCCAGCCCACTCCAGCTTGTCCCTCAGGAGCAGCGGCTGGATGGTGTTGAACGCACTGGAGAAGTCGAAGAACAAGATTCTCACAGTGCTGCCGGGCCTCTCCAAGTGGGACAGCGAGCGGTGCATCAGAGAGATGATGGCGTCCTCTACTCCGATGCCGGGCCGGTACGCGAACTGCAGCGGATTTGGAGCATTTCCGGAGATTTTGTAGTTTAGCGATATCCGTAATGTGAGTGCTCAGGGCAGGCGATTGCAGTCACCAAATAACACAAACTTTTGCACTTTTCAAATCACAGAAGCTCAATGTTAGTCTCCACTTTCGCTGGAGTTAAAAGTGGACTGTAATACGATATCCATCCATGTTTCCATTGGATGACGAGGACAGTGCGCATGCGCGCATTCACAGCTGATTTGCAGATAACCCGACGCTCTCAGCTCTCGGTTACAGTCATAAACATATCCGCTTGAGAAAACCCGAAATGGTGCGAACATGCATTTATCCCAGTTGTGAAAACGAAATGACAGCTTGGACGAAGTTGAGTTTTCACAGGCTTCCTCGTCACAATCCGGAGTTATTGAAGCTGTGGCTAGTTGCTTTGAGAATGGACCCAAACACGAAAACATGGATGGATATCGTATTACAGGCCACTTTTGACTCTCGCAAAAGTGGAGACTAACACTGAGCTTCTGTGATTTGAAAAGTGCTAAAGTTTGTGTTATTTGGCGACTGCAATTGCCTGCCCCGAGCACTCACGTTACGCTTAACTCACGGATATCACTAAACTACAAAATCTCCGGAAAACACCAAAGTACAATGGGTGAGTAAATGACGTTATTTTATTAACAAAATAAGTTTCAGATTGTAAAACGTTAATATTCCTTTAAGTAACAAAACTGAGTACTTTCACCACCACTGGTTACTAAATCTGCAGGACCCGATGGTATCTGCCCCAGGCTGCTGAGAACCTGTACAGACCAGCTCTGTGAGGTTCTCTGCTACATCTTCAACCTGAGCCTCAGCCTGGAGAAGGTCCCCGTCCTGTGGAAGACCTCCTGTGTGGTCCCGGTTCCCAAAACAACAAACGCCAGGGAAACGGCCCACTACAGACCAGTCGCCTTGACTTCCCACCTCATGAAGACCATGGAGAAGGTGATCCTCAGCCATCTCCGCTCTGTGGTGAGCCCCACCTTGGACCCGCTGCAGTTTGCCTACAAGCCAAACGTAGGAGTAGAAGACGCCATCATCTACTTGCAGCAGCGGGCGCTCACCCACCAAGAGACCGCCAGGAGTGCTGTGAGAGTCATGTTCTTTGACTTCTCCAGCGCCTTCAACACCATCAGGCTGGCACTGCTGCGGGGGAAGCTGGAGGATGCGGGAGCTGATGGACATCTTGCTGCCTGGACCATCGACTACCTCACTGACCGTCCACAGTATGTCCGGCTGCGCGGCTGTGAGTCAGAGGTGGTTGTCTGCAGCACTGGGGTCCCCCAGGGAACTGTCCTCTCACCCTTTCTCTTCACCATCTACACCTCGGACTTCACATACAACACGGACAGCTGCCATCTCCAGAAGTTCTCTGACGACTCGGCCATTGTGGGCTGTGTGTCTGAGGGGAACGAGCTGGAGTACCGCTCGGTCATCAGAGACTTTGTGGACTGGTGTGGGCACAACCACCTGAGCTTTAACACCAGTAAGACAAAGGAGCTGGTGATCGACTTCAGGAGGAGACCACTACCTCACTCACCGGTGAACATCCAGGGGCAGGACATAGAGACTGTGGACAGTTTCAAGTACCTGGGTGTTCACCTCAACAATAAACTGGACTGGTCCCACAACACCGACGCCAAAGTCGCCTCCACCTCCTGAGGAGACTGAGGTCACAGTCACAGTCACCAAAACAAGTCCTGATGAAGCTATATGTTGGGTAGTGAAACATTGTCTTCAAAAAGCTAAATGTAAGTCCAGTTGTTTTCGTTTGACTATATATCATATTCCACATATCGTAGAGTGGTTAGCCTTGAACTCGCAACAAGATGTGTAGATCATTTAATGAGGTTCATTTGGCCTTCTGATCATTTATTCTAGTAGGTTCTTTTTTCAGACCAAAGTGGATACAGTAGGATGAGGAGAGTGAAGGGGACAGTGAGAGGATGAGGAGACTGAAGGGGACAGTGAGAGGATGAGGAGAGTGAAGGGGACAGTGAGAGGATGAGGAGAGTGAAGGGGACATTGAGAGGATGAGAAGACAAGGAGGTGCTGGGAAGGAGGTGGGGCACAGCACAAACTGAAGTGGCCGTGCACCTGCAATGGGGGTTTAAATCGGGCAGACTGGGCGCTGACTGGACAGGAGGAGGTGTGGGGAGTAGTGAGGAGGAGTAATGGGAATGAGGTGATGAAGGCTGAAGAGAAAGTAACTTCTGGAGAGCCAGAGTAAGAGCGAAGTTAGGTCTTCCAAGCTGAATTGATGCCAGCTCAATTTTGTTTTCATACCTGAATGTTCCAACTGCTCACTCAGATTCTCCCCCAGAGTGGTCATTTGATGTCTGGTCAAAATATAAAATTCAGGCAAAAATTCCTCCAAGAGATAAAACCAAAGCAAGGCACAAATGTTATGTCATATAAGGAATACTCTGCATGTCATACATGGGAAACAGAGGGCTTTGAGTGCACAGGAAAAGAATATAGGAGAAAATGTGAGGAGACCGCAAGAAGCGGCTGGGATGAGGATCAGCTCCTCCAAATCCGAGGCCATGGTTCTCGACCGGAAAAAAGGTGGCTTGCCTCTCCGGGTGGGTGGAGAGTCCTTGCCTCAAGTGGAGGAGTTCAAGTATCTCGGGGTCTTGTTCATGAGTGAGAGGAGGATGGAGCGTGAGATTGACAGGCGGATCGGTGCAGCGTCGGCAGTGATGCGGTCGTTGTACCGGACCGTTGTGGTGAAGAGAGAGCTGAGCCGAAAGGCGAAGCTCTCAATTTACCGGTCAATCTACGTTCCTACTCTCACCTATGGTCATGAGCTTTGGGTAATGACCGAAAGGACGAGATCGCAGATACAAGCGGCCGAAATGAGTTTCCTCCGTAGAGTGGCTGGGCGCACCCTTAGAGATAGGGTGAGGAGCTCAGTCACACGGGAGGAGCTCGGAGTAGAGCCGCTGCTTCTCCATGTCGAGAGGAGCGAGCTGAGGTGGCTCGGGCATCTGTTTCGGATGCCTCCTGGACGCCTCCCTCGGGAGGTGTTCCGGGCATGTCCTACCGGGAGGAGGCCCCGGGGAAGACCCAGGATGCGCTGGCGGGACTATGTGTCCCGGCTGGCCTGGGAACGCCTTGGGGTCCCCCCGGAGGAGCTGGAGGAAGTGTCCGGGATGAAGGAGGTCTGGGCGTCCCTGCTTAGACTGTTGCCCCCGCGCCCCGGCCCCGGATAAGCGGAAGAAAATGGATGGACATAATATTTCAAATAATAATTATTATTCATGGAACATGTGTCCCACAACCTGCAGCAACCCTGTTACCAGAACATTTTTAGTCTGGTAGAAGAAGAAGAAAGCAGAACCACATGATCAATCAATCAATCAATCAACAGTGAACCACATGATCCCCTGGACTTGACATTATCAGTTATCCAAAAGAATGGGCAGAGCAAAGGTTTGTCTTCTTTTCTATTTTTCATATTTTTATAACATCGTTAGCCTTGATTGAATGTCTCACTCTGCCTCATGAACCCTGTTATGCAAATGATCAGAATAAGAGAATTTTTTTTCTTTACTTATTTGCATAAATAAGTTTTTCCTCTTGATTAGCAGTAACAGCTAAACAGCTTCTACTCCTGAGATAAAGCGAACATTAGTGCGATTTTGGAACCCTGTTACCTGCAACCCTGTTACTGTGATTAGAGGAAATAAAGAAATAGACCATATAAGTCATGTAATAAAAATTTTACCATTGCCCGTAAGCTGAGCTAATCAAGCATTTGATAGTTTATTACCTATTATTGATGAATATGTAGCAGAAAATCAGAAAAGTGAAGATTTATTTTTCAAGAATTTTAAAGCCAAAATGTCGTCCAATTCTGGAATGACCCAGACAGCGAGGAAGGAAGAGGAAGCTTCGAGCTACAGAAGCTAGACAGTCTTTTGCCGTCATGTAGCGACATGTAGGACGTCACATAGGGACGTCACGTAGCACGTAGGGACGTCAAGTAGGGAAGCTACAAGCTCTAGAAATTCTTTTTGTTCTGTATGACTTTCACTTTAGTAAAGATAGAAAAGACAAACCTTGGATTCAAGACTTTATTTTTTTGTTACGTGCCGCGTCCGAAGGAACCTTCAAGGCTCAAGGCTAATGAGTCAGCGCGCTGCACTCAGAACAACTTTTCCCTTGGTGAGGAAGGTGGAATTAAGACTTGAAAAGAAGTAAACATGGCAACCAAACATGAACTCAGACAAAAAACCTTTTTTTTTTTTTAGCAAGTTTATTTCTTCTTGGCTCAGTGGCTCAGATGACAGCTCATAAAAGTACATGTAAAATGTGTAGAGAAGATCAAGGAACCTTCACTTCAAAATAAATATAATAAAAACATGTATTATGTCACAACAAGGCAATGTTGGTTTGGAAAGACACAGCTTCACAAAGCAAAATCATTTCAACAACATATAGTGCCCTGCACTACTAATACTACTAATACTACTAATACTGTTGATATACATGCCCATCGGATTTATGAAATGTCATAAATAGTTCCATCAGATCTTATTTGTTCTCACCTGTGCAGATTTGGACTAAGAAAATTATGGAAAAAAAGGACAAACTAACATTTCTCTTTCATTTTTGTCTTTGCCACTTTAAAGGTCCTATATTACACAAGCTCTTGTGAGCTTTAAGGCACGTTAGAATGTTGTTACCTCCTCAAAAACATACCTGGAATTGTGTTTTGTTCACTCACATGTTTCAGTAATGCTGATTTATTGGTTTATTAGTCTGTCTATATCCTGAAAGCTCAAAATGCTTTGTTCAACCTTGTGATGTCATGAAGTGGTAGTTTTCTAGTTAACAGCTATGTTTTACCTTGTAGTTCAATAGAAAATTCCAGGGATGAAATCATTCCAGTGATTCTAGTGAAGGTGTTTAAAAAGACAGCGGAGCACTTCCTGTATGACATCACAAGGTGGAACAGAGCGTTTTCTGTTTGAGAGAAGAATGCCTAAATATGCAGGTCTGTGTGTTAAACATGTGTGAATGAAACAAAACACAACTCCAGGTCTGTTTGTGATAAGGAAATAATATAACAGAGATCAGAAATCAGTGTATTATGGGCCCTTTCAAGATTGAAAAGTCAAATTGATTCTACTTTGTTTTCGAAACACGTCCAAGGTCGACAGCTGCGGCCTTATCTCACACAGCACTCTACAAAACAAGACATTTCACATTCGGCTCACACTGAAATGTTTTATGTAAAAAACTCTGCCCTGTCTATTTAGTAATGTCTGACTCTGCTTCAGTTTTCAATCAATTTCACCGATTTTTCTGGACTGCTCCCCTTCCCACCCGCCCGTCTGTTATCAACGGAAAAAAAACGCTGTTTGTTTTACCTGTCCACTTGTTGTTGTCGTAATATGTTTGTGAATATTGTTATTGATTGTACTTCACTTTTCACCTCTGTCATCTCCAAGTTGGCACATGTGCGCGGCCCCTCCCTGGCCGTTTCTATCACTGTCCTGCTTGGTCAGGGGGAAATTTCCATTTTCTATGTGTACATGTACATATGGTTTTTCGACGATAAAGCAAACTATGCACTAAATTCAATAGTTACGCTAAAATACACTGATTTACTGACACATGTGACCAGGTAATGTCTCCTTTGCTGTGAACACACCAAAAAAAAAAAAAAAAATCACACCTAATTATTGGCGTCACGGTGGCGGAGTGGCTAGCACTCACGCCTCACAGCAAGAACGTTCCGCCCCGGGATGCACGGGCCTTTGTGTGTAGAGTTTGCATGTTCTTCCCGTGGGAGGGTTCAGATTTCCCCCGTCAACACAGGTAAAATCCGCCTGAGGTCCTGACCAAAGCCTAGCAGTAAGATCATGGAGATGTGTCCCTGAAAGATGAGCAGCTCCTGAAAGGATGGGCCAAATGCAGAGAAATAATTTCCCTACAGGGATAAATATATAAATAATAATAATAATAATAGTAATAATAATAGTAATAATGGGTTATCTGATTAGTCTAATGACCTGACTTCTTTCTGGCCATGTTAAGTTTCCAGTGAACTACACAGGATTAAATAAAGAGTAAATGAGGAAGGCTTTCCACTTGAGAGTGTGTGGGGGTGAGAGATCAGAGCACATCCAGTGAGAGGTGAGAGACATATCCAAACACAGTTAGACTGCAATAGTTGTTTTGTAGTGCAGCCCACCAGCAGTTCTGTGCTTTAATGCTGATTCATATTTGCAGTATGAGCAGAGACAGGCTCACTGACCAATCATACGGCTCCACTCGGGGAAGGTGCTGATCTCTCCACTCTCGTTTACCTGCTGCTCTCCGTGAGTCAGGGTCAGTTTGTAGCGCAGACGCACCACTTTCTGACAGGAAGGACATAGAACATAGGACATGGACGTTAGACATTTGACTGGAATTTAGAGGAACTGTACATAGTCTGCTGTCTTACTAAGGCACAATCACAACTGAACCTGGGTTGCCTTTACGGTTGTCAAAAGTATAGAAAATCAGATATTATACTATATGATAACTAAAGCTTATGTGTGAAGAATCCCTCAGTCGTCCAGGTAGAATCCATGATAAAAGGAGAAATTAAATTTGTCAACTGGACAAAGTTTATTTGGTCGAACCAAATAAACTTTTCGACCAAATAAACTTTGTCCAGTTGACAAATTGAATTTCTCCTTTTATCATAAAGCTATTATAGAAATTAGATACTCATTTACTGACCTTTCCTGAATGTCTTTAGAATGATCTTGAGCTGTATCAGAACAAGTATTAAGAGCACATGGACCACTATGAACCTACAGGAGCACTGAGGATTACACATATATAAGGACACATGGGAACAGAAAAGAAAGTACTACCATTTAATGTGGAAAATCACATTCTATTGTTTAAAAAAAGTGTTTTTAATTATCATTGTGGTACAGAATTGGAATCAGAATCAAGTATCAAGTATAATCCTTTGAATATCAGAAGTATCAAAGTTTGAAATTTTTGTATCATGACAACACTAGCTGCGAGTGCCTTAACCTGCAAATAGAGAACACATTTATGTTCTTCTCTTGTAAAAATCTGCTGATCAGTAACTGTTATCAGTAAAAGATATATTTGGTTTGAATATGTTTATCTCATATTTGGGGACACAGTCAGATACGATCGATAGATAGTTAGATCGATAGATCAAAAACACATTTAAAGACAAAAAAAACCCAACAACTTTAAGACAGAAATTGGTCCACCCAAAGGACAAAACATCGAGCCACAAACAAAGCGATGTGGTCTACTCCATTCAGTGTAGTGAAGACTGCAGTGAGCGCTACACTGGAGAAACAAAACAGCCACTTCACAAGAGGATGTACCAACACAGGAGGGCGTGCCAGAGTGGACCTCAGTCTGCTGTACATCTTCACCTAGAAGCCACGGGCCACTCCTTTGAGGACAGTGAGGTTCAGATCTTAGCCAGAGAAAAGAACTGGTTTGAGAGGGGAGTTAAAGAGGCGATTTTTGTCAAGAAAGAGAATCCTTCCTTGAACAGAAATGGAGGTCTCGGACATCATTTGTCTGTCAAACCTAAATCAAAACAAACAAAGAAAACGATAGGGCAGCAGGTCAGGTCCAGAGGTGTGAAAACACCATTATGACCTTGAATGTTTCTGCTAACAAGACCCACACTCGACCCCCACTGCATATTTAATACGCCTACCTAACTAACAGAAACTGTAAACAAGTAGGTATGGTAGTCTCAGAGTAATTTCATTGTAGTTAGCTCCTCCCTTCAGGCAGATATAGACAGTGTCCACCAGTGTCTGAATAGAAGTGAAGAAGCAGCTTGGATGAGCTGTGAAAAATATTCGACAAATAAACTTTTGTCCAGTTGAAAAACTGAATTTCTCCTTTTGCCATGGATTCTACCTGGATGACTGAGGGATTCTACACAAGTTATTAAAAAGCAAACAAATCTATACACAACTATACATGTGGTATTTGTGTATTTTGTACTTAAAGATCCCATGACATGGTACTTCTTGATGCTTTTATATGGCTCCTTAATGGTTCCCTAATACTGTAAATGAATCCTTCTTCAAAATCAACACTCAGTGCATGAGAAACAGAGATAAGATGAGAAAGAGTCATAAATGTCACTCTGGAACACTCCATTATGGGCGTTGTTGCTTTAATGCAAATGAGGAGGACAGAGCTGGCCTATAGTAGGGGGTGGGGGCATGGCCAAGCTCTCCGCTCCGCTCTGTGATCCACTTCCGTGTTTTTGCACGGGGGGAGAGATGAGAAGCGTTCCATTGAAAAATAAATTTCCACAGAAAATAAAATTAAACCACTGCTGTTTCAGATATCCACAGGCTCAGATAAAGGACTTCCGAGTCTAGAAACACTCGCAAGTTCCTCCAGGCAAATAAAAAAACGTATTTCGCATTGCATAGCTCCTCCGCAGTCCAAACTCTCTGGGCGTGATTTACAGAGACGCTGAGTACAGACAGACGGGGGTGGAACTGCATTTGCATTTCTTTTTTCGAGCTGACGTCAATAAGTTTCCTTGTTCAGAATCGCCCGTTTGAGCTCTGATTTTTTGTAACGCAGAAAAGGATCGCAAATGCTCAGTTTAGACATTTCGCAACTTTTAACCATGGGGGGGGGGGCCTAAACAGGGTAGGGGAGCTCACATTAACGTTCAAAAACCTCAGAAAGTGAAAATTTCATGCCATGGGACCTTTAATACTACAATAGACTGCCTTCTGGTGTAATACTTTTAAAGGCTCATGTAAGCCTATTTCTATATTCTATACCATAGTTAAAAATGTTAAAAGCCAGTTCATCTAAAATGAGACATATTCCATACTAGAAGTACAAAAGTACTGTCCTCCAACATGCCACAGTGAAATGGACTCCTCCTCCACACAGAGCCCTGTAAGTGAGCAGTGTCTCACCTCTTGTGGGTTGTCCAGCAGCAGGACCTGGGACAGGGCTGCAGGGGGCAGCAGAGGGCTGTAAGGGGGTAGCTCTGAGCCAGAGGCAGGCTGCAGCTTCACACACATGCTCTGAGACCAAAAAAGCATATGCATGTAAAGGATAGAAACAGGCTAGAACCATGAAACTATAACACAAACAACTCAAGTTATGTATTATGGAAGAACCATCACTATGACAGGTTAGGTTAGGCTTCAGATGGCAGACTCTGATGCTAAAGATTCAAATTGCTCATGGAGAGGCACCAGTCCCATCACAATCCAATGGCCATACTTGAGTTTGGGATGTAATAATAATGCCTTACACAGGCCTTTTACAGTCTTGCTCAAGCCTGTCTAACACTATAGGCATTATTCATTTACTACTACTACTACTACTGTAGCCACAGCTGCCCTGCGGCAGACTGATGGAAGTGAAGCTGCCAATCTGCACCATCCAACCACCACCAGCACTCACACACCGCATTCATATTGGGCTAGACTAAGGACACAAAACGTGGGGATGGATCCTCTGACCTTCAGGTTGGGAGACCCCTGTCTAACTGCTCGGGGCGTAAATCAGACACTTCATGCTGATTCGATACGATATCGATTTCTTAAGCCAACGATTCGATTATTTTCGATACTTGAGGAAATACTGTGTCTTTATGTAGAAGTGTTTGAAAGGTATGCTAACTGTGTTCACCTTTGGGACAGCAGCCTGGAAGCAGAAGCCGGACACCCTGAGTGCAGAGGTGTTGACAGTGGACAGGACCAGCACAGCCACACCAGGATGTCCCACTGGAGGGTCTTTGGAGAAGTGCAGGGACACGTGCACCCCCGCCCTGTCCAGCACCAGGACAGGCTCCAGGAGACCTACACAACAGCAAACCACATCAACCCACTGTCATAATCATCATCTGAGCACTGATAGAACAATCTGATGAAGGTGTATGAACTTTAGGATCTTCAACAATCACCCCTCGCTCTTCCTCTACCAATGAGACTGACTCCACTGTATTCATTATATTTCAGTTTAATTTAAAGGGACAGTGTGTAAGATTTTTACCCATTAATTACTGAAATTGAAGATACCCATTCAAAAATACATTGTTTTCCAAGCCTTTTCACTTCCATCATGAAATCAAAATATTCTTTTGGACTTAGATATAGTCACATAAAAGGGGGATCTTCCCCATATTAGAGGCAGCCATTTTGAATACGAGAGCCGCAGAAGGACATTTGGGCTCATCCTTCGCCTAGGCTCCTGCGAGCAGCTGCTCAGCCGCTGCTAGCAGGAGCCTAGCAGCGGCTCCCGCTCCCTCAGGCAGCGTGCCTGAGGGAGCGGAGGAGAGGAGAGGAGAGAAGGGGAAGGGGGGAGCCTCGTGGTTTTGGGTAAACAAGCATGCTGCTGTATCACACGTCGTAATGGATCTAACACATGTTTTGGACTAAATTGTTTTACTGGATTTTATTCGCTGGATCCTTACGGACAGATTGAGGCCAAGTTTATGGTGAAATACAGAGTTTGACCTGTCCAGAGCCTTCTAAGGTAAGCTAAGTAACAAACCTCGTTTTGTGCTTTTCTGTATAAAAGCCCCATGTGCTCGGGGAGTGATTGTTGTGCAGGGAAATGAATTGCATAGTCAAAAAGAGGAGACTGTAAGGTTTCATTTGATGTGTAGAGTGTCATGGTAGACGATCAGGAATGTGTGTTTTCATGCGAAAAGAAAAAAAAATATGACCGCGGGGCTGCGTTTTATTTATACCGTAGTTCGCACAGCGCCGGGTGCGCGCAACAACGCGAGCTGTCTGCGTTACGGCGCGCCCGGGTGACCCTCGAGGTCTGCCGTAGCCAAAAGAGGAAGTGGAATAGCGACTATCCACCTATGCGCCACGAATCCTACACACTGTACCTTTAAGACCTATTTTTGAATTGCTTTTTATCTTGCTGCTGCTCAAACCTGTTGCGTGTCTGCAAAGATATTCAGAATTAAGAATAATCTATAGCATGGACTGACACTTTGAACGACTCTGTGTAAGAAGTGTGTCATACAAATGAATTTGTATTGCTTTATATCAGTGCTTCTCAAATAGTGGGGTGGGCCCCCCTGGGGGGGCGTGGCGTGATGCCAGGGGGGCGCGTATGACCCTGGGAAACATGTTTTTTTGCTGTACTAGAACTAAGTGTAATTGCACATCAACAACAGTAGTTGGCAGTGGCGTTCTCACATGCGATTTACGCACAGTCTCACCATTAACAGAACATCCTCTGTCACAGAAAAAACACGTATATTCCACTGAGTCGTGTCCTTTAGTCCGACAGAAGCTGACGCATCAGTGGCACAAGGAGAGAGCGTTTTTTTTTCAGTGCTTTTAGCTTATGCAAATGTGGTTTTAAGTTTCATTTCTGTAAAACGTAAACAAATGTGCGCAAAGCATTAAAAACACATTAATATTTGAGTCCTCAGTGCAGTCTTTGTTGTAAGTTTCTTTCTTTTTTTTTGTTTATAATGTTAATAAAAGGATACAATGGTGTTCTAATAACAATTTTCTAGACAAATAATACTATTTCACGCGCGCAGGAAGGCGGGCGTGAAATTTTTTCTTCTTCCTAGGGGGGGCGTCACAGAAAATAATTGAGAAGCACTGCTTTATATAGAGCTTTACAGAGTATTATTCAATCAGTGGTGGTACGATACTACTACAGTCACAGCTGGCCTGGGGCAGACTAACAGAATAAAGATCCCATGACATGGTACTTCTTGATGCTTTTATATGGCTCCTTAATGGTTCCCTAATACTGTAAATGAATCCTTCTTCAAAATCAACACTCAGTGCATGAGAAACAGAGATAAGATGAGAAAAAGTCATAAATATCTCTCTCAAACACTTTATTCTGGGTGTTGTTGCTTGAATGCAAATGAGGAGAAAAGAGCTGGCCTATAGTAGAGGGTGGGGGCGTGGCCAAACTCTCCGCTCTCAGTTGATCCATTTCCGTGTTTTTGCACGGGGGGAGAGATTTGAAGCGTTCCATTGAAAAATAAACACATTTCCACAGAAAATAAAATTAAACCACTGCTGTTCAAAGGTCCAGAGGCTCAGATAAAGGACTTCCGAGCCTAGAAACACTCGGACGTGCCTCCAGGCAAATAAAAAAACGTATTTCGCATTGCCTAGCGCATTCGCAGTCCAAACTCTCTGGGCGTGATTTACAGAGACGCTGAGTACAGACAGACGGGGGTGGAACTGCATTTGCATTTCTTTTTTCGATCTGACGTCAATAAGGTGCCTTGTTCAAAATCGCCCGTTTGAGCTCAGATTTTTTGTAACGCAGAAAAGGATCGCAAATGCTCAGTTTAGACATTTCGCAACTTTTAACCATGGGGGGGCTAAACAGGGTAGGGGAGCTCACATTAACGTTCAAAAAAAAACCTCAGAAAGTGAAAATTTCATGCCATGGGACCTTTAATTTCCTGCTGACTGCTAGTAGATTTCACAGGTGAACAGGACTTATCTGTGAGGTACATGTGTGGTATGTGTGTGAGGGGTATATACTGGCTCGTATGGAGTGGACCGGCACAAAGACGTTCTGCAGTGAAGGTTCCTCTGTCCTCGCTACAGACGAGCTCTTCTCGGAGAGCATGGCGGTCTCCAGCTCCAGATACGGACGACTGTGGGACTGTGACCTGAGGAGGGCACAGGAGAGGAGAGGAGGAAAGAAGAGGGCAGAGGAGAGGAAGTATTTTACTTGGACTTACGCTAACATGGGGTCATACACAGTCATTCATCAGTCTAAAGCCTGTTTGTAAAGTGTCACCCAGATAAGTTTGTGAGTACAGTATTTTACGCAGCTTTTCCCAGGACCCTGAAGGCACTCACTGGGAAAAGTCATCATGAATAAAAGTCAAAACATCCAGGAGGTCTTGGGAAGCGACCACCTGACTGAAGGAGCTGTCTGCTGTATCAATTTTAACCCACCAGAAGACGTGTTCTTTTTCATATTTAAGCAAAATGTGTCCAGTATATATTTTTTGTTAAAACTCTTAAACTCTGTTAAAAATAAGTCTGTCGCATGCTGTCTGCATTTAATTATAAATTGCTTTATTGTCCGAGTGCACTTTAGCATGCTAGTTGCTTTTGTTTGTCACAGCAAACTCCACTGTGGTCTTTGAGTTGTGAAAAGCATTTTTAAACTCATCCTGAGGAATAATTAGGATGCTCAGAATGCATAAGGTAAGTGAGGAAGATCTTTGGACCAGGGCATACTGTTTAAAATGAACTTGTTCTGTTTTTCTCATTTTTAAACACAGTATAAGGTAGGTCCTTTAATCCTAGTTTAGAAGTAGCATAGGCCTGTTTTAGACCTAGTTTAAATCTGTGGTACCAGAATCACAGGCTGTAGTACTGAGTAGGGGTATAACAATAACCAAAATATCATGATATGGTATTGTCAAAAGTCTTGCAATATTATCGTGGGCCATCACAATACAGTAATCCCTCGTTTATCGCGGGGGTTATGTTCCAGAAATAACCCGCAATAAGAGAAATCCGCGTAGGACAACTTTATATTTTACAATTATTCTACATGTTTTAAAGGAAAAGTAACGTTTTTTACAATTTGAACCTTATTTCGGTAATAAAACAAGTTGTTTTACTCACCCATATCACTTTGGTGTCATATGGAGCATTTCCGGAGATGTTTTAGATTAGCGTTAGGCTAACGCCGTTAGCCTAGCGCGACTTATAGCCATAGCTCGGGGCATTCCCCGAGCATGTAATATGCCCCGTGCGGGCTCCAAATAACACAAACTTTAGCACTTTTCAAATCATAGAAGCTCGATGTCTTTAGTCTACGATTTCGTTTGAATCAAAAGTGGCCTGTAATCCAAGATTTATCCATAGTTTACAGCTATGCGTTCCATGTTTGGGTCCCGGGAGCTGAGAACACACTCCGCGCATGTGCACTGGCGTCCTCATCTACTCGAAACTATGGCTAAATCTCGGATTACACGTCATGTAAAATGCATGACATTTTAAGTCATGTTAAAATGTCATGCTTTTTATTCATTCACACATTTGAGAAACCCTTTATTGGTAAATGCTCACATTTTTATACAGAGCTTTTCCATCTTCAAGGCACTCAAAGCACACACACACACACACACACACACACACACACACACACACCAGTGTACGCAGACACTAGGGGTAAAGTGGGTTCAGTGTCTTGCCCATGGACACAACAAGAGCATTCACCTGTGGGAGCTGGAATCGCACTGCCAACCTGTAGGTCATTGGAACTGACCACTCAGCCAATGATGTTTTACTGTATGTCAAGAGTGGGATTCAACATGTCATGCAATGGTAGTTTTCAAGTTAACAGCTCCTTTTACCTTTAGTTCAGTAGAGATTAGCAATAACCAGGGCTGGAATTATCCAAGTGATTCTAGTGAAGCTGTGTGGAGTGTAAAAACACAGTGGAGCACTTCCTGGATTTCTATTTGGGAGAAGAACTCAGCCTAAATACGCAGGGTTCGTGTGTGAAATGTCTGAATGAAACAAAACCCAACTCCAGGTCTGTTTGTGATGAGGAAACTACATTATGCTAAGTGGCTAGCGCTCATGCTTCACAGCAAGAAGATTCCGGGTTCGATCCCCGTGTGGCACGTTGGTATGGCCGTAAGATTCGGGTCGCCCGAGCCTTTCTGTGTGGAGTTTGCATGTTCTCTCCGTGTCTGGGTGGGTTTCCTCCAGGCACTCCGGTTTCCCCCCATCAACCCAAAACATGCTCCAGGTAAAATCCTCCAGCTGAGGTCCTGACCAAACCGAAGCAAGAAGATCATGGAGATGGTCCCCGGGCGCAGTAATGTGCTGCCCACTGCTCCTGATAACAGGATGGGTTAAATGCAGAGAAGAATTTCTCCTGTGTGAGATCAATAAAGTCACTTCTTCTTGTAGCATTAGGGATGTCAACAATTAATGATTAATTGTCGATCAAGACGTTGGTCGAACAAAATGCATTAATTACAATTAATCGCTAATCGCGGACACGCGCACCCGCGTGGTCACGAAACAAGGCAACCGCAGGCGCCGACTCACAGCCGGCCGCAGGCGCCAATGGCACTGCTTAGCAGCCCCGGTGTATGCGCGAGGCGAGGCTGCTGAGCACGAGATCGAACCGCGGCGCCCGTGCGTAGTCTCAGCCACAAACCAGCCGCACGAAACCAGCAGCGGCACGTGGTGGTTTAATCCTGGTTTAGTCCAGGTCTAGACCTGGTCCAGTCCTGGTCCAGTCCTGGTTTAGTCCACGTTTAGTCCTGGTCTAGTCTCTTAGCCAATCAGGATACAGAACAGAATGTTACACTATAAAAAAATGTTACACTATAAAAAAAAAAAATTTGAAAAAAAAAAAAATTAATCCGCGAACCGCGATAGAGCGAGGGATTACTGTATTTTGTTATTCAGCATCAATACATTCGTCTGCTTTTTACTAAGGAATAATTAATTGAGGAATATACAATATAATAATACTATGATATATTTATGACTCGGTGTTATGTTACTATAGCTTATATTCTTAAAGACCCTATTCTTAAAGACCCTATCAAATTCAGGTGAAAAACGCCGCTTATCAATTAATCATAAGTCGATCGATAAAGTCAATCAACTATAGATTAATTAATTAATCGATAATTTGCATCCCTATGTAGCATAGATCAGAAAACAGCGCAATATGAGCCCTTTAAGTGGCTGTGAAAAAAACAAACTAAATGTAACGTGATATACAGCCTGTCTGTCCTTGTTTCTCTTTCTGAACCATCTCCCTGTCACTCATGACTTTACATGCTCAGATTAGTCAGAGAACTGGTCAGACCAATAAGATGACAAACTGCAAACAGGAAGCTGAGAAAGGGCTACTCGTAATTTAGAAATGCCTTTGCGAATAATGATATCTGTGAAAGCCCTCATTTTTCCAGGTAGGTTACATCGCAAAAGAAAATTTTGGTCTGGAAAAACTGGTCTTTGGTTAAAAAAAAAAAAAAAGTTCTGCACGTCGAGGAACAATGATGCAAAATATGACTCAGGCAACAGTTCAAATCGTACCTGTGGTGCTGCATTAATTAAGCCACTCACCTTCTAACTTTGGTTGTCTGCACTGCGCGCCTTTTCCTTTAGAAGTTGTTCTTGTAAAATGACAGTCTGATGTGGTAAAGTGTTTTATATTTATCCTCGACTGTAAACTTTCCGTAGTCCATCACAAGTCATTCCTTGAGCTCCTGATGCGATGCACAGTGTTTACGTGAGTGTAGTGGTTTTAGAGAACGTATTTTGAAAGGTCATCGGAAATTTACTTTGACATCACATGCTTATTTCCCGTCTTTCCCCTGCTAAAAAGCCTGGAGACACTCAGATGACGCTCCAACGTAATTTGTGTGGCACGTAGCGTAATGATGGCTGTTGGACACGTGTATGGCAATGCTAGTGTAAATGATCTCACTGGTTAAAATGCAAAGCCAAACCTGGATGTATGCTGCTCGTGTGCTGTGCTGCTGCGCTTACGTGCTATTACTGCTTTGGTGTAAATTGAGGGTTACTGTAAACAACTAGGGTGTGTTTGTTTCAGTGTAGTAAGATAAAAGGCAGTGACTTGCAGAAGAACCCTGTCAGAATTGAAGAAGCTCCTTGGATAAATGCTGAAAAGTATTAACTAAGATTAGCTAGTCCTTGGTGATCTAAAATGAATGAACACATGTCTAGAATTTTCCTGGTCATTTCTTGTTCAGTGCAGTTGAATGCCTCTCCAGTACTAACCAAATGAACTCAAACTGAAACTTCTAACCAAAATTGCTGGTTGACTAGTTACCAGTGATGTGTCCCGTTGGTGGTAGGCTCACTCTGGCCCCTCCCCTCCCAGGACTCATCAGGACCAAAGACTCCATCCAGCTGTCAACAACACACACGTTACACTCGCTCTGGAACATTTTCACACTATGATCTGTAACCTCCTATAAACCTCACCTGGATCAGCTCCTCCAGGTAGGACGTCTTCTGTGAGGGACACTCTGAAGGGACCAGCCCCTCTGTGGGACCTCTCACCTGCCCTGGCCCCTCCCCTTGCATAGGTGAGGGCTGTGGCTCCTCCCCCCCCACAGGTGAACACTGTGGCCCTTGCACAGGTGGGTCGGGTTGCAGCTCAGGGTCCAGAGAGGAGAGGTCTATCAGATGGTACGACTTCACTTCTCTGGGGCTAGACACTGGAAAACAATATATTAAAGCCGGGGTATTACTCTTCTATGAGGTATTCACTTTAACACATTTAGAGTACCATGTAACCTATTGTTCTGAAACTATTTGCCCAAATCAACATATTAAAATGTGTATTAGTTTAGTTAGTATTAGTTTCAGTTTAGTTTTTGGTGCTTTGAATTCCCCTTCAGAATGACTAAACTCCCAAAATGACTAATAAAGAGATAAGATAAGATAAGACTTTATTGATCTCACACAGGAGAAATTTACTTGTCACAGTAGCTCCAGGTAGGGACAGTTTGAACAAGAAGACAAGTGCATGCAGCAAGAATGGCATAAAGATAGGTAATAATAATAATAAAATAAGTAATAAATCGAATAATAATAGTGACCGGGAGAGTATTGAAAAATTGGAAAAACGATATTGCACGATAGGAGTATTGAAAAAAAACAACAACAATACTGCACATTAGATATTGCACGATAGGACCATACAGTGGAGTTATCAAAGTAATAATAATAAGAAACAGTAACTAGGAGAGTATTTAAAGACAATATTGCACATTTGGACTATACAGTGGAGTTATACAGTCTGATGGCGGTGGGGATGAAGGATCTGCGGTAGCGCTCCTTCTTGCACTGGGGGTGCCTCAATCGGCTGCTGAAGGAGCTGCTCAGCTCCTCTACAGTCCGGTGCAGAGGGTGAGAGGTGTCGTCCATGATGGACATAAGTTTGGCCAGTACCCTCCTCTCAGCCACCTCCTCTACAGAGTCCAGAGGACAGCCCAGGACAGAGCTGGCCCTCCTGACCAGCTTATTAAGTGTTTTCTTGTCCCGTTCTGTGCTGCTCGGGGCCCAGCAGACGACAGCGTAGAGGAGAGCAGAGGCCACCACAGAGTCATAAAAAGTCTTGAGCAGAGGCCTGCACACTCCAAAGGACCTCAGTCTCCTCAGGAGGTGGAGGCGACTTTGGCCCTTCTTGTACAGGGCGTCGGTGTTGTGGGACCAGTCCAGTTTATTGTTGAGGTGAACACCCAGGTACTTGAAACTGTCCACAGTCTCTATGTCCTGCCCCTGGATGTTCACCGGTGAGTGAGGTAATGGTCTCCTCCTGAAGTCCATCACCAGCTCCTTTGTCTTACTGGTGTTAAGGCTCAGGTGGTTGCGCCCACACCAGTCCACAAAGTCACTGATGACCGAGCGGTACTCCAGCTCGTTCCCCTCTGACACACAGCCCACAATGGCCGAGTCGTCAGGGAACTTCTGGAGATGGCAGCTGTCCGTGTTGTATGTGAAGTCTGAGGTGTAGATGGTGAAGAGGAAGGGTGAGAGGACAGTTCCCTGGGGGCCCCAGTGCTGCAGACTACCACCTCTGACTCACAGCCGCACATACTGTGGACGGTCAGTGAGGTAGTCGATGGTCCAGGCAGCGAGATGTCCATCCACTCCCGCATCCTCCAGCTTCCCCCGCAGCAGTGCCGGCCTGATGGTGTTGAAGGCACTGGAGAAGTCAAAGAACATGACTCTCACAGCACTCCCGGCGGTCTCTAGGTGGGTGAGTGCCCGCTGCAGCAAGTAGATGATGGCGTCCTCTACTCCTACGTTTGGCTTGTAGGCAAACTGCAGCGGGTCCAGGGTGGGGCTCACCACAGAGCGGAGGTGACTGAGGAACACCCTCTCCATGGTCTTCATGAGGTGGGAGGTCAAGGCGACTGGTCTGTAGTGGGCCGGTTCCCTGGCGTTTGTTGTTTTGGGAACCGGGACCATGCAGGAGGTCTTCCACAGGACGGGGACCCTCTCCAGGCTGAGGCTCAGGTTAAAGATGTAGCAGAGAACCTCACAGAGCTGGTCTGCACATGTTCTCAGCAGCCTGGGGCAGATACCGTCAGGTCCTGTGTCCAAATCTCTGTCCAAATCCAGACATGTTCCTTAGGCCTCTCCACACGCCCCGTGCGTTGTTCTGGGCCAGCTGCTCCTCCATCTTCCTCCATAGTCCTTTTTGGCCCGTCGGATCCTCCATTGGAGCTCCCGCTGGACCCTTTTCTGCTCCTCTCTGTCCCCTGAGTTGAAAGCCCTTTTCTTCTGGTTCAGGAGGGCTTTAAGCTAAGGGGTGACCCAGGGGTGGTTGTTGGAGAAGCACCGTACCCTCCTGGTTGGTACGGTGTTCTCCACGCAGAAGTTAATGTAGTCCGTGATGCAATGGGTCAGGCCATTGATGTCGTCTCCATAAGAGCCGCTGAACATGTCCCAGTCTGTGTTCTGGAAACAGTCCCTCAGACTCTCACGGGCCTCCTGAGTCCAAAGCTTCACAGACCGCTTCTGCGCAGGTTCTCTTCGCACCCTAGGTGTGTATACCAGGAGCAGGTAGACCAGACAGTGATCCGAGCGACCGAGCGGGGGGAGGGGGGCGGAGGTGTAAGCGTCTTTGACATTTGCGTAAAAAAGGTCCAGAGTCTTATTGTCTCTTGTGTGGCACGTGATGTATTGCGTGAATGTGGGAAGAGTAGTGGATAGGGAAGTGTGATTAAAGTCCCCCGTGATTAGAACGAGAGCACGCGGGTGGTCTGTCTGCAGTCTCGTCACTACAGTATGGAGCTGCTCGCACGCAGCCCCGCCATCTGCCGATGGAGGAATATAAACACAAAGTACGATGACATGTGTATATTCTCGTGGCAAATAGTAGGGCCGCATACCCAGCGCAAGAAGTTCGATGCCCCGGGAGCACAGCTGATGTTTCACATGTACGTTTCCGGGATGACACCAGCGTTCATTAATAAAAAACAAGCAGTCCACCTCCTCTTGTTTTTCCGCTTCCCAACACCGTCCGGTAAATCCATTCAGGGAAATGATATTGTCCGGTATATTCCCATTCAACCACGTCTCCGTAAAACATATGATGCTGCAGCTCCGGTATTCCCTCCCCTGCCGAGTCAGCGCGATCAGCTCCTCCGTCTTATTGCAGATGGACCGCACATTCCCCGTGATTACCGCGGGTAGATTCGGTAAACCCGGTCCCCGTTTCTTTCGTCCACCTCTGCATCCTTATAACTATGGTTCTATGAATGCCATATAAAATAAAATTGGGGTGGGGCCTAGTATGAAAATAGAAGTGATTGGTTGAGAGGCAACACTAGGGTGCAATTTGCTAACATTGACAGAGGAAATGTAGTGTTTATGGTTCATGTTTAAGTTGAGCTTTACTGTTCATATGTTCTGTTCACCAGTAGAGTCTGACCTGGGCTCTGCTGCACAGCCTTCCCCTCTGCTGCTTCACTCGGTGTGCTCACATGGGCTCTGTAGGCCTTTATGGCTAGAGTTAGCTCGTCATTAGCCTCCAGGACCTGAGACAGAGCCACATCATCCTCCGCTGTCTCACTGGCCAATCGAAACAGAGTGGGGCGGAGCCGGTCACAGCGCTCAAACAGGCCCTGCACAGAGACACGCTTTAAATCCTGGTGTAATGTTTCCACCTCATCTGAGATTTTAAAGCATTTCAGTGTTTAAATTAACACCACAAAACAGTTTGGCAACTTTTCAATCAATCAATCAATCAAATATTTATAAGGCGCTTTTCATACAAAATTGTAGCACAAAGCGCCTTACAGTGGTCAAGGATTAGAAGATTGACCTTTATTGATCTCGCACAGGAGAAGTTGTTTCTATATTTGACCCGGGGACCATCCCCATGATTTTGTTTTGTTATTTATGCTTTGGTCAGGCCCTAAGCTGGAGGATTTTACCTATGGCGCATGTTTAGGTTGGTGGGGGAAACCGGTGTACCCGGAGGAAACCCACCCAAACACGGGGAGAACCTGCAGTCTCCACACAGAAAGGCCCGGGCAACCCGAACCTTCTTGCTGTGAAGCATGAGTGCTAGCCACTCAGCCACCTAGCCGTTCTTAAAACTGCTCCATGTGACAGCAACTGCAGTCCTAGCGCCCTCTAAAGTTGGCCTGGATGCATTTCTATACACATAAATAAGTTAGGGGTGTCACTATTGTTCTATGAATCCCTTTTTACTAGTATAACATGATTACCATTGCTGGAATAGCCATGCTGCATTTTTGTCATTTAAAAATGCTTCCCTCTCCATTTTTGGAAACATATAATACTGGAGTTCAAATATATGTTTACATTAAGTTATAAAAGGTCCAAGGTGAAGGTACTTCAAGTGTCACAGAAAGCATTAAAAGTTGTGTCTGAGTATAGAGTTTGGCAGTATGGCAGTATGGAGTAAGGCAGAACCTGGGTGTCCTGGCTGGGCCTTTGGGTGCTCCTGCTCTGTGCCTGTCTCTCTAACATCTCCTGGAGCTGTCTGCTGCTGCTGTGGGCCTCCTTTAGAAGGTCCTCCCTCCTCTTCACTTTGGCTGCTCGCTCCTGCTCCTGAGTAATAACAAGAACACAGGATATTTTAGTAGATATTGCCATTGTTGTTATTGTTATATATATTTTGTTGTAATATAATTTTGAGTTGATAAGGGGCAGATATAAGCTTATGCTTCTTTCTGTTCCCTTTTCATTCATATTTAATTAATTTAATTATTAATCAATTATAATTGTATAGATGCAATTGTGTTGCATCAGTTATTTTTTGTTTTGTTTTAACGAATGAAATAAATAAATGAAAGATATAAAGATATACTTTATTGTCCTGGTAGAAGAAAATACAGTCCTACAATGACCTTGGGGTCTGATATTGTGGGTTCATGGAGCACCCAAAGAGCACTGGGAGCACACTTCACAAAAAAGCCTCATGTTGCAGGAATGGACCTTCTTGCTGTGAGGTGAGAAGACTAGTCCCTCGGACACTATATGGTACCTGTGTTGTGTGGTTTGATGATCTGTACCAGGCACCATTCCCTTTGCCTCTGAAATGTTTTACTCGATACTTTGACTTCTTTTCTATGCTCCCCCTGTTTACATGGTGTGTGTGACTGTAACACACACTGTTGACACTGTGTGTGACTGTGACACTGTTACACAGTGCGGTTTGATGATCTGTACCAGGCACTATTCCCTTTGCCTCTGAAATGTTGTACTCTATACTCTCACAGCTTGCATGGCGCTCTGGATAAGTCGGTTTGCAGTCTCCAGATCTTCAGGTCGGCCACTCTTCAACAGTCTGTCCAGCAGCTACAGTCAAAAACACTGTTAGGATTTAAACATTTCATATAAGATGAATACGTAACAGAGCAGAGGCGGTACCTTGGTGGTGTCGTCCTGCTCGAATATGGAGGCAGAGCTTCTGTTGGGGGCGGGGGGCATGATCAGAGTGCCGGACAGCTTGGGGTCTTTCTTCACTATATCTGTACATCAACAATAAAATAATGGCCAAGAAAGTATAATACCCTTTTTTTTTGACTTATTTCTGTGCTCAAAGGTGCTGTATCTTATTTTTACCATCTTAAAAATGTGAAAAATTGAAATGGTTGATTTCAAACAGTTTGCAGTGGTCCAAAGCTATTCCTCGCTTACCTTATGCATTCTGAGCACCAAAAGTATTCACCATGATAAGTTTATAAGTGCTTTTCACAACTCTCAGAGACCAGACTGGAGTTTTGGGGTCACGGTAATGCTAACAACAACTAGCATGCTAACTGCGCACTTCCTGATTATCGGAGTCCGATAGGGATGGGGCCGATCCGATCCAGTATCGGTATCGGGTTCCGATATCAACGTAATTTACGGATCGGAAATTCCGATCCAACCTGCAAAAATTTCCGATCCATGATCCATGTGTGTATATACACATGATTGCTGAAATGACTCCACGAGTGATTCCCTCTCAGCTGCTCTGCTCCTGCTGCAAAATGTGGAATGGATTTCCTGAACGGAGGCGTATCTCAATGAGACACAGTGTGACAGAGCTTGTAGCTGCCCCCCCCCCCGACCGGCGCCTCTCTCCCTCTCGCGCAGAGCGTGCGGGGCACTCCCCCTGGTTTGTGGAGCCAGGCTCCGGTGCAAACTGTTCACTGCTACTGCAGGACTGCTTACAAACTGTTTCCCGCTATCTGGACTCTGTTCCCCTCCCTAGTGCGTGCGAGGGTGCACGGATCCACATGCTCTCCCGACCTTCCACTGTCTCTGCACTGCTCCCTGGTTCAGGGGACAAACCGGGGCACTTCCTGGTCATATGATAAATGGCGCATAGTGGTGCGCTAAAGGGGGCCACATGACCCGGACTGAACCATTAATGTTAATTTGTGGGTTTATTTTGATTTCTTAAGTCTCTTAGTTAAGTCATACCATATGGGGGGTTATTTAAGTATTTTCTTTTTTATGTTGAATTGCAGGTGTTTTTTTTTTCATTATGGGGACCGTTATTTGTAGTTAAACAATAATGATGATACTATTGAAAACAAACAGTTTTGGTATCGGCCGATATCCAAATTCAGGTATCTTGACTGGATCAGAAGTGAAAAAAATGTGGATCGGTGCATCCCTAGTGTCCGATAATGGAAAGCTTTATAATTAGATGCAGGCAGCCCACAGCCAACTTACTATGACCTGAAGTGAAATAACTCAAATAAATATCTTTTATATTTTATATTAAAATCCTCACAGTATCCACCCTGTTCTTTGTTGACAGCACTGTAAACCTTTGGCCTTCTCTCACTGAGCTTCATGATGAAGTCTCCTGAAATGGTTTTCACTTCACAGCTGGGCCAAGTCAGCCACGAAATGCCAAGACTGTGTAGCAAAGGGTGGCTTTTTAAATGAATTAAGTTGGGAGTTATTTTTTGTTTGCTACAGTCATTCATAATTTTGATGTTAATGTTAATGTTAAATAATGTTAATAGAGAACAGTCTGTAGCATTAAAATCTACTCAAATACTGATCCATATGTTCAAAGACAGCAGTCAGTACAGAAGCTATTCTGCTGTGAATATTGGCAGCTCTTATGGACATAAAGGCCTACCCTTTGTCTAGAGCATGTCCTCGGGGTCTATCCGGTGCCTAGAGCATGTGGTCAGGGCTTACCCTGCTTCTTGAGCATGTCGTAGGCCTCCTGGATCTTGGGCTGGTCTCTGAGCCAAAGGGTCCACCCGTACAGCACCTCCACCAGACGTGCCTTCACTTTCTCTGGGCTCCACACGCCATAGTACTGCACACACAGATACACAAACGCACATGTGTATACACACACACACACACACACACCTAAACATAGGGCTGCCAGGTTCATCACAATCAGCCCAATAAGGTTGATTTGGTCTTCTGCTTTGATTATTTTTTAGATTCTTATGTATAGACATGTGACCAAGCCACTATGCCATAAGATAAGATAAGATAAGACTTTATTGATCTCACACAGGAGAAATTAGCTCCAGGACATTTGGACAAGAAAAGAAAGTGCATACAGGCAGGAATGGGATAAAGTAAGTAATAATAAAAATAGTAATAATAATAATAATAACAACAAGCATCAACATGGAAGAGAGGATATTACACGTCTGGCCTATATGTTAGAATTATACAGTCTAATGGCGGTGGGGATGAAGGATCTGCGGTAGCGCTCCTTCTTGCACTGGGGGTGCCTCAGTCGGCTGCTGAAGGAGCTGCTCAGCTCCTCTACAGTCCGGTGCAGAGGGTGAGAGGTGTCGTCCATGATGGACGTGAATTTGGCCAGTACCCTCCTCTCAGCCACCTCCTCTACAGAGTCCAGAGGACAGAGCTGGTCCTCCTGACCAACTTATTAAGTCTCTTCCTGTCCCGTTCTGTGCTGCTCGGGGCCCAGCAGACGACAGCGTAGAGGAGAGCAGAGGCCACCACAGAGTCATAAAAAGTCTTGAGCAGAGGCCTGCACACTCCAAAGGACCTCAGTCTCCTCAGGAGGTGGAGGCGACTTTGGCCCTTCTTGTACAGGGCGTCGGTGTTGTGGGACCAGTCCAGTTTATTGTTGAGGTGAACACCCAGGTACTTGAAACTGTCCACAGTCTCTATGTCCTGCCCCTGGATGTTCACCAAGCCCACCAAGAACAACTTAAATCTGCAATATCAGACCCCTGCAAGAGGAAAACCATCTCATGGACTGAGACAATAAGGTCATAGGCACAGGGAGCAATCAAAAGGCGGAAAGGTGCCCACCGGACTGTAAATCAGGATGACGGGGCATACCAACTCTCTCATACCCGGGATGCAATTCTGAAGAACTAGGACTGTAGATGGCATTGTCATCCTACTGCCCCAGTGCTAAAATCTGTTTAAATCTACTGAACAGACACATCACAGCAACATTTCTGAGTGCAGCCCAAACTGTGAAGGTCTGAAATAAACAAAGATCTGTACATAAGAATCTAAAGTAGAATCATCCCAATCTAATCAAGAGGACTGGTGGACGGGTGAATGTTTGGAAGTGAAAAACAGCAATTGCATTCTTGAAATAGTTTAGCTTTTCTATGGTATGGTAGTATAGCTTTCTGGTGCTCCCTCAGAATTGTTTGAGCAGGTCTATACTGACCTCTCTTGGCCCTGGACTTAAACGGGGTGTATGGCATGTTTATGGGGTATTTTTTATTAAAAAAGAGGATACTGAGCAGAAATACATTTAGCAGAGTCATATTTAGCATCAGAATCCAGACAGATATCTGGGTTAGTCAATCCGGGTAAGAGAAATGTATCCAGGGTAAGTTCAGTCAGCCTCATGGTACAAGCACCAGGTTTGTGAAGTTGTAGTATATTGTTTTGTATCCTATATTTGTATAATTATGGAAAATTGCTGTGTGGGAGCATGGGTGATGTTGTAACATGGGAGAAAGTTGGAAAAAGTTCATTTTGAATAATGCCTCTGGTTTAATAAAACATTAATCAGACCATCTCTCTGATGGAAGTCATTGAAGTCGAGGTAGCGCTAGTTTTAGATTTTAAAAAGGCTTTTGACACGGTAAATGACCAGATTCTTTTAACTAAATTATCCCATTTTAATCTAACTAAAGAGGCGTTGCTCTGGTTTAAATCTTACTTGTCCCACAGACAACAATGTGTCTCCCTGTCTGGTTTTAAATCACCCTACCTTCACTGTCCAACAGGGGTCCCCCAAGGAAGTATTTTAGGACCAGTTTTATTTAGTATTTATATTAATGATTTACCAGAAGTTTGTTTAAATGTCAATGTCCAGCTGTATGCTGATGATGCAGTAATTTATACACATGCCAGAACTGTACAGGAAGTTTCAGAAAAGTTATCATCAGCCATGACTCCTGTCCAAAAGTGGGTCAAGAACTCATGCTTACAGCTCAATACAAAGAAAACGGTCTGCATGATGTTCAGTAAAAAAGCAAATGAGCTGCAGCAGTCCAATGTCTTTCTGGACTGGGTGGAACTCAGCCTCGTCAAAGAGTTTAAATACCTGGGACTGATGTTGGACCCGACATTGACATTTAAGAAACACATTAAGCACCTCACAAAAAATGTTAATTTTAACTTAGTGAATTTTAGACAAGTAAGATCCTTCATGACTCTATACGTGGCACGAATGTTTTTACACTCTATGATTTTGTCTCATATAGAGTACTGTATTACCACATGGTCACTTGCTGCTGGCACAACACTCAAACCAGTTGAATCACTTTTTAAAAAAGCTGTGAAAATATTAGACAAGAAACCATTCTCAGTTCACCACTGCACAATTTTAGACAAGTATAACTTACTCAATTTTAATAATTTTGTTCATTTTAAATATGGTTGTTTTATATATAAAATTTTACATGGACTTGCTCCTCCTCCGCTGCAGGATTTTATTAAAACAAAGACTGTCAGTGGGATGGGAACAAGGGCCACGGCCCAGGGGAACTGTGAGGTTCCACACAGACGCTCTACATTTGGACAAACTGTGCTCTCAGTCAGAGGCACTAAGTTCTGGAACATTCTCCCATCATCAATAAGAGAGACTCCAACACTGGACACTTTCAAATCATACTTGAAACAGCGGCTAAAGGAAAACTAGACTTGTGGACATTTTTAATTTTTTAATGTTTTAATGTTGGTGTTATTGTCATTTGTCATTGTTTTATTGTTTTTGCTGTGGTGTCACCTGCCTAGGGACTACAGATGGAAATTAGCATTCTTGCTATAATCTGGCATATTTACACTGCAATGCTGCAAATGTTCATTAATATGCACTGTCCCTATTAAATAAAGAATAAATAAATAAATAAAATAAATAAATAAATAAGTTATTGGTCATTGTCTTCTGTGTGTGTGTGTGTGTGTGTGTGTGTGTGTGTGTGTGTGTGTGTGTGTGTGTGTGTGTGTGTGCGTGCGTGCGTGTGGGTGTGTGTTACAAAAGTTTGTGCCTTTGTTGCAGCCAGAGGAAGTGTAAGGTGTAAGAAACAGTGTGGTTAGAGTTAAACAGAGTGACACAGGCGGTCACAAAGTCACTGGCTCCAGCAGAGGAGGAAACACTCACCCAATGTGTTTTATTATGCAACAAAGACTGGGGGATGTGAACATTTTAGCCAATACTGATATTAATGTTGCTGTTATGTCCGATAACCAATATTAACCGATAATGATATTTTTTTATTTTTTTATTTATTTTTATTCTGAGATAACATTTTATACAGACTGAAAATCATGCAAAATGAATTTTTGAATGTCTTCTTTTATTTTCAAAACGTGTTTGGACTCCACAAAGCTTAACTTATTTTATTCACAAAACCCCTGTGAGAAAGTTTAGATTAAAAAAAAAACCCCACAAGGATGATAAATCACCATGTGCCTAGTCTGGTTAACACCTGACCATATCACAAGTGAGATATGGGTCTGGAAACTCGCTTCGAAAAATCCTGTAGCGGAGGTGTGGTTAGCGATTGCCAACGGCCGTTTATTGGGCGTTATGAATGTCTATCATTGAGCGTATACGTAAGTCCATAGCCAATCATGTCAGTTGTCAGTTCAAACTACAAGCTTCCGTTTGTCATGTAGTACGCGTCACCGTCTTGCCACACCTCCCCCGCTCTCTGATTGGGGCCCTAAATCTGGGACTCTCGCTTGGACGAGTTTCCAGGCCGCCTTCCAGTTCGAAACGAACGGAAGCGGCCTGGGAATTCCCAGGCTACCATGTGCCGTCCTCACGTGACTGTGTGAGGCTCGACAGCCAGCGAACTAATAAAGACAAACTCCGTACACAAGGCGTACTTTTCTTGTTTTATGGAGGTCTCTTATATATTTATGTAGTAACTGAAACACAGAACAAAGAAGGCACATTACTAATTTCGTAAACATGTGATGAACAAAATACGAGTAGCTAGCTTAAACAGTTAGCTCCGTGAATCCACAAGTTCAGGTCTTACTTGTTCAAATGCAACATGTACATCACCTTAATCAAAGTGCTTGTTAACATAAAATACTCACAAAGGCGAAAGTTTGTCGAGGTTCAAACGTATAAAACATATTGAGCGTGAACATGAGCCGTCTTCATGCTTCATTCGTATAAAACAGAGGAACGCTCACTCTTTACTTAAAACAGAACCATCCTTAAAGGTGAAGATTTCTCACTCGGATTTTACATAACTCTTTTTAACAATTTACAAATATGAAATGAACTTATTTATAACCTTTAACTAACTTATTGATCTTATGATGATGTCTTTTAACACAAAGACATGACACACTTAATCTGGTGTTTATAGTACTGACAAATATCGGTCGTTATTATTGGCCCAGTTTCACACATTGGGCCGATACCGATATGTTCAAAATATTTTTTGCAATATCGGCCGATACCGTTGTTAATGCCGATATATTGTGCATCGATATAATATATATATATAAATATATATATATATATATATGTATATGTATATATATATATATATATATATACAGTACTCGAGTTGAGGGGGGATGGGGGGGGTGGCATCCCCCCTGTGGGAAAAAATAGTCAAAATCATCCCTCTTCTAAAACGGGCATCCCTTCTTCCATCCCTTATGGCATTTTATCAATCAGGCATGAAAATCCCTAAACTTTTGGTGAATTTCGCCGTTTTTAAGTCAAAATGGCCAGTGCGCTCCAGTTTCCAATCATGTTGCAGCATAATTACGCACCGATATGCGCTCCCGCCAATCATGACGATTGCCGCTGTTGTGTTTGCGCCTGTTCGCCGATCAGCTGTGAGCCTGATATTTACGCGGCATTTCCAAGAGAAGAAGCATCCTTAACTTCCTACGTTAATGCTACGTAAGAAGGAACTCTCGCCTCGGGACACGGGATACGTTCGGGATTATGTCCTTTTCTCCGGAGCTCCGGATTATTAAAGACAACACGGCAAACTGTTAGAATGGATCTGACCGCATTCTTATGGGTGAGTCATATTATCAGATTATTTCTGCATCTATTTCGGCACTAAACCAGGACTAAACCAGGACTAAAGCAGGTCTA
>JAVJIX010000033.1:7440000-7492500 GCA_036785185.1 Paratrypauchen microcephalus
GTTTGAGTGTTTAAACGAGAGACAAATGTGAGAAAAGTTTAAATCCAGTCTGAGAAAAGCGTATAATGTGTGTGGCTGAGCGCGCATTATTTGAATTTTTGAGATTCGTTTCGTAACTTGAATTTTCTTTCGTATCTAGAGACCAAAATTTACCGTGAAGGCGTTTCGTAACTTGAAATGTTCGTTTGTTGGGTCATTCGTAAGGTGAGGTACCACTGTAGTATTATTTTAGTCCTTTAACTTTAGTTTTTGTTTTGTTTTTAAAGCGGGGGTATTACACTTCACATAACACATTTACATCATGTTGCCGTTTATTCTTTGGCTCCATTCACCAAAACCAACATGTTTTATAAGCTCTACTTTTGTTTTTGACACTCTGACTCTGCCCCTCCCTTTGCTCCCTGTATTAAGTCACTCCCCTTTCAGAGCGCTGTCACAACACAGTCATCGTACATGTCGCTAATGAAACTACTGCACATCACTTCAGGTTTCTCCAGTTGTTGTGAACAGTTTTTTATGTTTTTATATATTTATGGAGAATTGCCGTGTGAGAGCATGGGTGATGGAGACTTGTGGGCGGAGCCTTGTACAGAATTTTACTGCTAACTGTAAGGAGGGTTCAAATAGGGCTCACTAAAATACTCAACATGCATGGATGACATCTAAAACCACTTCAGGCATGTTTTGGACGAGGGCACAGTGTTAGAACATGGGAGAGCAAAAACACAAACAAAAAAAACAAAACATAATTTGGGCTACATAATTAATCTCTATCAAATCAAAATCCCAAACTGAAGGGACACAATTAGCATATCTCAAATGCTGCAGTTTTTCAAGTACCACAATTTCCTCCACAAACAACCACATCTTCTGTCTTATTCTGCAGAAAAGCTGCTAACCCTGTAGTTTTATCTGTACAAACATGTTCTGAAATGTGATTCTTGTATTAATTTGTCAGATTTCAGTCTTTTACCAGTTCTTCTGGATGTGTTTCATGTGACTTTGAACAGAATTCTAGTATTAAAACATGAATTTCAAATCTAATCTAATCATAATGCTCGTCGGTTTTTCACAAATAGTGCAGCCCTAAACACACACAGGCAGAGCTGATTAAGTGTCTTGCCCAAGGACACGTATGGCACAGGTGATAGTGGTCTGTGTAGTCCAGTGGCCCGATGAACGTGTTGCTTACCCATCCGGCTGCTGCTTGACTGTCTGGTAAAAGGCCTGGATGCCCTCCCACCTCTCCTCAGGGTACTGGGGGTCTGTGGCCTGGTCTGAGCACAGGAAGGGCATCAGGTACATTTAGTCAGTTACACTTGAGTAGGGTTTTATTTTATATATATATATATATATATATATATATATATATATATATATATATATATATATATATATATATATATATATATATATAAAACAAACTCACTCATCACAATATAATATATAACAGAGGGTAACAAAATAGAATAGCAAAAAAGGAGCAATAGACCGGTGTCAAATGAGACATAATTATAAAAATAAAAACTGATAATAAGTGTATATGTACAAATCAGAATAAAATTGAAAAATTAAGGAATAAAATATATTTATACAGTTACAGTTGTAGGGAGTATTATCTGTTACATAAGGTGAGTTGTTGTACAGTTGTAGGGAGTATTATCTGTTACATAAGGTGAGTTGTTGTACAGTTGTAGGGAGTATTATCTGTTACATAAGGTGAGTTGTTGTACAGTTGTAGGGAGTATTATCTGTTACATAAGGGTGAGTTGTTGTACAGTTGTAGGGAGTATTATCTGTTACATAAGGTGAGTTGTTGTACAGTTGTAGGGAGTATTATCTGTTACATAAGGTGAGTTGTTGTACAGTTGTAGGGAGTATTATCTGTTACATAAGGTGAGTTGTTGTACAGTTGTATGGAGTATGGTATGAATGTCGTCCTGTATCTCTCACTGTTTGAGTGGAGCTGTAGGAGCCTGTTGGAGAATGAGCTCCTCTGTCCCTCTATGGTCTGGTGCAGTGGGGGAGCAGGAGTGTCCATGATGGAGAGCAGTTTGTCCAGTGTCCTCCTGTCCCTCACTGTGACAAAATTTGTCACAGTGAGGGACAGGAGGACACTGGATGTCCTAACGTCTCCAGCTCACAGCCAATCACGTGACCAGCTTTGCAGTTTGTCAATCCGCCCAATGTCTCTTTTACTGGTGCTGCTCCCCCAGCAGACTACAGCAGAGTACAGGGCGCTGGCCACTACAGACTGGTAGAAGATTCTTTCAAACCTATTCTACCCATCTTTACACAAATGACATGACTAATCCCTGCACAGGTCAATAACAGGATATCTGACAGACACATCCAAATGGACAAAGTAACAACAGTTACAGTAAAGACATTCAGATCAGCTAAAGGCCTACACAGAAATACTTCAAGTATCGTTTAGACTAAGTGGCAGTACTGTATACTGTAGTACTGTACACTGCATAACATGTGTGATTATTACACAATACTAAGGCTACATTCACACTGCAGCCTGAAGTGACCCAAATCCAATTTTTTCGCCCCTATGCGACCTGTATCTGATCTTCTAATGACAGTCTGAACGACACAGACCCCATTTTTTCTAATGCGACCCAGGCCACTTGGATATGTGGTCCTAAAACCAATACATATCCGATCTTTTGACATGTGACTTCAGTCTGTTTCCTCCAGCGAGAGTGGTACAAGTAGGCGCTTACAAATGTACACAAATGTTCTTCTTGTCATATGAAAATTTTGTGTGAACTCCGTGTCAGTGAAGCGGCGAAGCACATCATACCACATACCAGAGTGGTGGTAATCCCACCACTCTTGGCTGTGACTCTGCACCCACACGTTCCTCTGTATGGACGTTGCTGCCACTGCCCCACAAAACGCCGTGGCCAACAACCTCGCTCTTCTCCTTCTTAATCTCCTCTTTAAAACAAATGTATTGTACATGTGCAGCTCCGGTAGAACAGCAACTTCAATAAAGCCAGATGCTCACTCATAGTGTCCATGTTTACTTCTGTAAACACTGAGCACACTCGCTGCGTGTGACGTCATCATGTCCTCTAATGCGCATGCGGGACACTTTTGGGGAGTTTAAAGTTCACACTGGAGATCACATACAAGTCGCATTTAATTGGAAATGTGAACAACCTCGCAAAAAAATCAGATTTCACAAAAAAACATTAAGCCCTGCAGTGTGAATGTAGCCTAAGACTATTATGGGGTACTTCCAAATCATTTGCTCACAACCCAACGGTTAAATGTTCCACAGTAGGGCATTAAACTTTTCTCCAAAGTGACAAGTTGATAAATCCACCAGCCCAAGTAACAGGTCAGATCTGCGAGGAGGCAAGCGTCTCACATGAAGAATGTGTGCTTTTCAAGAAATACAGGTAATATTTTAAGCAGTAAAACACCAGTAACTGAATAAATGAAAAATATGTAATCCTACTGTGGAACATTCCATCCAAGAGACATCTCCATGGAAACAAGCAGGCAAACTTTATTATGCACCTTAAAGGGACAGTGTGTAAGATTTTTACACGTTAATTACTGAAATTGAAGATACCCATTCAAAAATACATTGTTTTCCAAGCCTTTTCACTTCCATCATGAAATCAAAGTATTCTGTAGGACTTAGATATAGTCACATAAAAGGGGGATCTTCCCCATGCAGAGGCAGCCATTTTGAATACAAGAGCCGCACATTTGGGCTCCGCCTTCGGCAAGGCTCGTGGTTTTGGGTAAACAACACAAGCATGCTGCCGGATCAGACGTCGTAATGGATCTAACACGTGTTTTGGACTAAATTGTTTTACTGGATTTTATTTGCTGGATCCTTACGGACAAACTGAGAGCAAGTTTATGGTGAAATACAGAGTTTGACCTGTCCAGAGCCTTCAAAGGTAAGCTAAGTAACAAACCTCGTTTTGTGCTTTTCTATATAAAAGCCCCATGTGCTCGGGGAGTGATTGTTGTGCCGGGAAATGAATTGCATAGTCAAAAAGAGGAGACTGTAAGGTTTCATTTGATGTGTAGAGTGTCATGGTACATGATCGGGAATGTGTGTTTTCATGCGAAAAAAAAAAAAAAAGTGAACGGGACCGCGTTTTATGTATACAGTAGTGGCGTGTTCTTGCGCCGGTACGCGAGCTGTCCGTGCTACGGCGCGCCCGGGTGACCCTCGAGGTCTGCCGATCTGCCAATCCCACCACTCTTGGCTGCAACTCTGCACCAACACGTTCATTTCTACGGACGTTGCTGCCACTGCCCCACAAAACACCGTGGCCAAAAACCTCGTCCTTCTCCTTCTCCGTCTCCTCCTTAAAACAAATAAGCTGTACATGTTTTGGCTCCGGTACGAAAGCAACTTTAGGCGACTTCCGTAAACACTGAGCACGCTCACTGCACGTGACCTCGTCGTGTCCTCCAAGGTGCATGCGGGACACTTTTGGGGTGTTTAAAGTTCACACAGGAGATCACATACAAGTTGCATTTAATTGGAAATGTGAACGACCTCGCAAAAAAAAAAAATCGGATTTCACAAAAAAATTTGAGTTGAACATTAAACCCTGCAGTCTGAACGTAGCCATAGACACACATTTCTGGCACTCTGCCTGCGATCGACTGGTTGGGCACCCCTGCTATAGGCTGTAAATATATAACACAGATGAGGGCAGCTTCTATATAGTTAAAGGCCCATATTAAGCTGTTTTCTGATCTGTTCTAATGTCGTTTCCTCGTCACAAACACCTGGAGGTGTGTTTTGTTTCATTCACACATGTTTAACACACAAACCTGCAGATTTGGCCGAGTTCTTCTATGGGCAGAAATATGTGCCACCAGAAACTGAATTTGAATCACATAATTTGAAATTGTATTTTTTAAATTTGAATCATTGTATTGAAAAATTGAATCTGAATAGCATATTTTGAAATTGAATTTATTAGTTTGTAACAGGAATCTAATAAAATTAGAAAATTCAACTCTTTTTAAAGATCCCATGACATGGTAGTTCTTGATGATGAGAAAGAGTATTTTTTTCTCTCTCTGAACACTCCATAATGGGCGTTGTTGCTTAAATGCAAATGAGGAGAAAAGAGCTGGCCTATAGTAGAGGGTTGGGGCGTGGCCAAACTCTCCGCTCTCAGCTGATCCATTTCCGTGTTTTTGCACGGGGGGAGAGATTTGAAGCGTTCCATTGAAAAATAAACACATTTCCACAGAAAATAAAATTAAACCACTGCTGTTCAAAGGTCCAGAGGCTCAGATAAAGGACTTCCGAGCCTAGAAACACTCGGACGTGCCTCCAGGCAAATAAAAAAACGCATTTCGCATTGCCTAGCGCATTCGCAGTCCAAACTCTCTGGGCGTGATTTACAGAGACGCTGAGTACAGACAGACGGGGGTGGAACTGCATTTGCATTTCTTTTTTCGATCTGACGTCAATAAGGTGCCTTGTTCAAAATCGCCCGTTTGAGCTCCGATTTTTTGTAACGCAGAGAAGGATCGCAAATGCTCAGTTTAGACATTTCACAACTTTTAACCATGGGGGGGGGGCTAAACAGGGTAGGAGAGCTCACATTAACGTTCAAAAACCTCAGAAAGTGAAAATTTCATGCCATGGGACCTTTAAATGCTCATGTTCAGTTCTCTTCAAATTCAATTCTCAAAATTCAATTTCAATTTACTGTGACAAACATCCGGGTACTTTAAGGATGAAAAGAAGAGCAATCGAGCTCAGATACAGGACTCCTCTTTGGCCTATGTCTTCAAGCAGGAGTAGGCGCCTCAAGACGGTGACTGTCTAGGAAGAAAAACGAGACTGGCTCGACCATGGCGTCGGCAGAGACTAATACGATAATGGTAATTTAACATACTTTAACGTCCTTTTGTTTAGTTGTTGTTATAACTATTCTGTAAAAACCTATTCGTTTCGTCAGCGGGCTTAAACAAATCATGTTTACAGTGACATTAGAGCACTAGCAGGCCACGTTAGCCTTGTGTGAGCCGAGTGTCGTCACTGTGCATAAGTAGGTTAGCAGGCAGGAAAGTGTGGAGTGAAAACTTTGCCGACACAAAGCAATGTCGCGTATGATAACATTTTACGTGCTCGTACTCAAATAGCAACGTTTTTGTACTTGTCTTGACTGCGCAAGCTGGACCATTGACTCTGTTATCACGTCGCTGCCTCGTATCAGGAAAGTTTACTACAATTAGACCAGCAAGGCTACTGTCATTTCCTATTTGGAATATTACTAGTACCCAGGCTTGGGGAGTAACGGATTACATGGAACGGCGTTAAGTAAAAGGATACAAAAAAAAGGTAACTGTATTCCCCTACAGTTACAAAGAAAAAGACGTACTCAGATTACAGGTACATTTAGTGAAAATGGGGATTACTTAGCAGGATTACAATTTGAAAGCATTTTATGTTATTTCATTTTTTCATTTAAAGCCGGAGGTCATATGTAGGGAAAACAGAACGTACAGCGCGCTCTGTGAAACAAACTTGCAGCGGCGCGCGCTGTGGAATACACTTGCAGCGGCTCGCACTGAACTTCACGCAGGTCGCGCACTACGGACTAAACTTGCAGCGGGCATGGTTTCAAAAAACGCATTTAGCGGGTGGAAATTTAGGGAGAATATTATTTTTAAAGAAGACAAAGGGAACAACATCACAGTGCAGTGCAAATTGTGCCTTCCAGCGGTTAAACACCTGTAAATGTCCAAGGATTCTACTTCCAATCTCAAGAAACATTTACAGGTAAGATCGCTAATATTAACGCTTTGATACTGACAGGCCCTAAATGTCCTGCTTCAGTCATGTTATGTGTGAATATGAGTCATTTCTTTGTCTTGATTCATTGGTAGGAGCCAGTTTCGAGTTAGCTATCGACTAGCAAACTATTAGCAAGCTAGCTAACGTTTGCGGTCACAAGTACACTTTGTGCATTTGTAGAACGATATTACAATATTTCAACATTATCTAGGCAACATAGTCATGTTAACTGATCCATGAAGACCCTTTAGACAATTCCGAGCAAAGCTGTTGTTAGATGTAGGCCAGATGTAGTCCAGCTGCGGAGATCGGGCAAGATGACTGTCCCGGTAAAACTAAAACTTTAACTGAAAATATAATTTCGTTGAAGTCATAGGTGTTTAGGTGTTTGGTTTAGTGAGTGACCTTGTTTACTAGTGACTTGGCTTATAGTGAGAACAGTTGTTAAAACTACACATAGAACTGTACTTGTCCTCCTAAAAACTTTTAATTGTATTGTACTTATTTATATTTACAACTATCACTAATGCCACTAATGATAACTTTTATGATGATGGGTATTGTTATTGTTGTTATTTATAATGCACAAAAGTAAGTAATTTTCTTGTTTTCTTGTTGTTATAGGATATTTGGTGTTAAAGTAATCCAAAAGTAACTGAAAGTAATCAAGTTACATTACTTTAATATTATAGTACCGGGATTACGTTACTGAATACATATTTTAAGGAGTAACTAGTAACTGTACCGGATTACATTTCTAAAGTAACCCTCCCAACCCTGCTAGTACCACAATAAATGATTTTAATAGCAACCCTACTATTATGGCAGAGTATGGCATAGCGGTTGAAGCATAGCTCAAGCTGATGAAATGGGTTGCATTACTAGATGGTGCATGTTGACAGATCATTACATTGCTTTTGCAGAACATCGTCATTCAGGACTGTTTAGTCAGACTGAGGGAAAGACTGCAGTGTGCCCTAAACAACAACAACCTTCGCCTTGAGTCTGGGGAGGAAGTCAAGACAAGTACGAAAACGTTGCTATTTGAGTACGAGCACGAGCTGCACGAGCTGGTCCACTGACTAAAATGTTATCATTGCTTTGTGTCGGCAAAGTTTTCACTCCACACTTTCCTGCCTGCTAGCCTACTTATGCACAGTGACGACACTCGGCTCACACAAGGCTAACGTGGCCTGCTAGTGCTCTAATGTCACGGTAAACATGATTTGTTTAAGCCCGCTGACGAAACGAATAGGTTTTTACAGAATAGTTATAACAACAACTAAACAAAAGGACGTTAAAGTATGTTAAATTACCATTATTGTATTAGTCTCTGCCGACGCCATGGTCGAGCCAGTCTCGTATTTCTTCCTAGACAGTCACCGTCTTGAGGCGCCTACTCCTGCTTGAAGACATAGGCCAAAGAGGAGTCCTGTATCTGAGCTCGATTGCTCTTTATTCATCCTCAAACTACCCGGGTTTTTGTCACAGTAAATTGAAATTGAATTTTGAGAACTGAATTTGAATGAAACAAAAACACAATTCAGATGTTTTTTATGTTCATTATAAAAATGACTTAAAACTCAAAAGAGTCAATTCTGCGTGATATAGATCCATTAAAATGCAGATTTCTGTTGAATTATAACTAGGCCTAACCTGGGAAATCCCAGGCTGCTTTCGTTCGTTCCGATCTAAAAGACAGCCTGGCAACTATGGCAAGCGAGCTCTCCCGATTATGGGAGCCAATCAGAGAGAGGGGAGGGGTGGAAAGACGGTGACGTGTACTATGAGACAAATGGAAACTTGTAGTTTGAACTGACAACTGACATGATTGGCTCTGGGCTACGTATACGCCAAATGATAGACATTCGTAACACCCAATAAACGGCCTTTGGCGATCGTAAACCACACCTCCACTACGAGATATTTCGAAGGTGGCTCCCAGGCCATATATCACTTGTGATATGGTCTGGTGTAAACCAGGCAAAACTAGGCCTGGGGTCTAGTCACTAATTGTTACAAGTCAATATTTGTGAATCAACCTTTTAGATAATAGATAATTTTTATGAATGGAGAATGCATTCCTAGGAAAATGAAACTATTGTATTGTATCTGAAAAGCACCAACACAGAGAAGTTCAGTCTTTAGTCAATGCAGGCAGTCACGTAGTATTCAGTAGGCCAGTACTACCCACCTCTATCTATAAATATAACATGCAAAATACACTAATAGAATCTTGCAGAAATGTTTTTATAAGACTTGATTTTAAAATAAAACTTTCCAAAACAAAACACCGCGTCATATTTATCTCGCTCAATCAATTTCTTCTGTGTCTTTATTTATTTATTTATTTTAAAACTTTGAACATACAAAAAATATAAACAAAGATATAAACAAGAACAATACTCGAGGCTTAAGAAATGTCAAAATCAAAACAGAGTGCTTTGGTTTCCATGGCTTTTTGGTTTGTACACAATTTTAGAGAGTTTAAATACGAAGACAAGACTGAAATATGACAAATTTGTGTTTTTGGCTAGAAAATTTACAACAATGAATATGGTATTATTTTGAGAAGATGAGAAACAAGTTCAGCACTTTTTTTTTTTTTTTTTCAAATACACCAAAAAGTCCATGTTTTACATTCAACTGTAGGTTTGTATCAAGCTTTCCATTCACAAACAGAAGTATGTCATTCCAAAAGATCTGAGTATATGAACAATCCCACAACATATGAGTGATGTGTCAAAAAGTGCAGAGATGATCTACATTTAAGTGACATTTTGAGGTTACAGCATTAAAAGGGGAACATCTATGTAGAATTTTTAGGCAGACCTCACGAGTCTTATTCGTAAAGGTTCTTTTACTGGTTTTTAAATGTCTTAATGGTCTTGGGCCTTCTTATCTTTCAGAACTGCTTTCCCCTTACGAACCTTCACGGGCCCTGCGCTCCTCCGGCAGCTCCTGGTCATTCCCAAAGTAAGGACACACACTCACGGAGAGGCGTCTTTTCAGTACTACGGCCCTCGTCTATGGAACTGCCGGAGGACCTCAGGGCTGCAGAGAACGTTCTTGTTTTTAAGAGTGGCTCAAGACTCACCTGTTTAGCTTGGCCTTTGATTGACTTCCGTCGTCTGTTTGCTTGTCTTTTGTTTGTTTGCTTGTATATCTGCAGGGCTCTCAAGTCTCACGCTTTGAGAGTGTGACACACGCAATTCAACGTGTCCACACGCTCACACGCCACACATGGTATTTCTCACGCTGAAATTTTTTTAAGCAATTCAAAACTGTAGCCACTGTTCACAGCGCTTCTGTGCCCAGAAAATCTGTAAGTTAAGCAGGCACCGCGTGTTTTCAGCGAAAAAAAGTCACTCGCACACCAGTACTGGAGTTGAGCGATCAGCGATCACAGCTGATCGGCATGTTCGCCGATCAGCTGTGCGCCGCATGATATTTACGCGGCATTTCCAAGAGAAGAATCCTTAACTTGCTACATTAATGCTACGTAAGAAGGAACTCTCGTCTCGGGACACGGGATAAGTTCGGGATATGTCCTTTTCTCCGGAGCTCCGGATTATTAAAGACCGTGACACGTGCATACATGGATACGAGTGACCGCGTTTTTATGGGTGAGTCATATCAGATTATTTCTGCATCTATTTCGGCACTAAACCAGGACTAAACCAGAACTAAACCAGGACTAACCCAGAACTAAACCAGGACTAAACCAGAACTAAACCAGGACTAAACCAGAACTAAACCAGGACTAAACCAGGACTAGATCAGGACTAAACCAGAACTAAACCAGGACTAAACCAGGACTAACCCAGAACTAAACCAGGACTAAACCAGGACTAAACCAGGACTAAACCAGAACAAAACCAGGACTAACCCAGAACTAAACCAGAACTAAACCAGGTCTAAAGCAGGACTAAAGCAGGACTAAACCAGGACTAACCCAGAACTAAACCAGGACTAAACCAGAACTAAACCAGGTATTTTATAACTCGACTACTGCTCGCACCCCGCCTCAGAAATCTCACTCCTAGCAATCTTCAAAACTTGACAGCCCTGTTATCTGTTTGTTGTTTGTTCGTCTGCTTGTTTGTCTTTTTTTTTTTCTTTTTTTCCTGGCAGCACGGTGGCTGAGTGGCTAGCACTCATGCCTCACAGCAAGAAGGTTCGGGTTGCCCGGGCCTCTCTGTGTGGAGTTTGCATGTTCTCCCCGTGTCTGGGTGGGTTTCCTCCGGGTACTCCGGTTTCCCCCATCAACCTAAACATGCGCCATAGGTAAAATCCTCCAGCTTAGGGCCTGACCAAAGCCTAAATAACAAAACAAAATCATGGGGATGGTCCCCGGGTCAAATATAGAAACAACTTCTCCTGTGCGAGATCAATAAAGGTCAATCTTCTAATCCTTGACCACTGTAAGGCGCTTTGTGTTACAATTTTGTATGAAAAGCGCCTTATAAATATTGTTTGATTTGATTTGATTTGATTTACAAAATATTTTCTCGGCAAAAGCCAAACTCCATTCCAATGAATGTCCGTAAAAGTATTGTTCCAACTAAAGATAGAAGCTGCTCTACTGACAGACTCTCTTGTGATCAATTCTTAGACATTTGTTTTCAGTGTCTTTATAGCAAGATGTGCACAAAAAATAAGCGTGCAAAATCACCAAACAGCACGCGCACTGGTCCCACACAACTTCCTCTTACGACTTTTGTGCACAATTACGCACGTACGCGAGTCCAAGTCAGCCACAAGGAACGGGTTAGAACGCGCAGAGACAGAAACCTTTCGCATCGTGGTTGTGTTTGTTTGTGAAAGTTTCGGTCAGTGTGGTGTGGGCACTTACTGAGCAGTGTCTCCAGAGAAGCAGGACTGTCCGCGCTCGCCATCGCCGTGGTCAGGACTCGGAGTGCGTCTGGACTCGGGGGCCGCTGCGCTGGCGCTTATAGAGGGGCAGTGACAGGGGCAGTGACAGGGGCAGAAGTGTCAAACTGTCTCCGGGACATGTGACAGTCACACCCCTCCACCCTCACCGCGGGGAAGTCACGTGCTGTCGTTTTACGCGCGACTAACTCCGTGACAATCTGAAAACTATCGAAAAAAGGACCCAACTTAGGCTACACATTACAACGGTGTTATAAATATTATTTGTCTAGTTTAACTATATTCTTATACTTTTAACAGTGAATTCAAAGTTGTTGTATAGGACCCAATTTGTCCAAAATGTCACTGGAGCCCTTTAGGCTGTAGGAGCCCGGGTTCCCTGCAGCTATGGCCCTGTACAGACCTGCATCAAACGCACACCTACACACAAACTATGTCAATCGTTTGTGCTGCAAAAAGTTTCCTTTGTGCTGCTTTAGTTTTTGAGGGGGGGCTGGCAGACCCCAATTTGACCTATAAAAGAATCATTAATATCTCAAAAACTTTTTGCAGCACAAAGGATTGACATAGTTTGTGTGTAGGTGTGCGTTTGATGGGGGGCCAAGTTCACGCAGGTCTGTACAGTGCAGTGTAGTTTATATGCTTTGCTTTTCTCAAGTCAAAATAAATAAACCTGATTACCTAAACTTTTCTTTTTTTTGTTTGTCTTAATGATAGTGTTGTTTTGCATGGAAGGCAGAGGAGAGACACTGTTCATTTGGACAAAGCGTTGATTTCCCTGTCACGGGACGTCTCAGGTTTAGTTGTTTAGTTCACATTTAGTTCACAGGTTTAATTCACATTTGACTCATCTGCAGAGATGTCATGCACCATTTATGCATCACAGACTATACCGCTGTGGAACCCTTTAGACCTTTGTGCGGCGTGAGATAAAAGTTTCCTTGGCCATATATGGACATGCTACACATTGTCGCTTGAGGCTTAAATTGACCAAAAAACAAGACAAAAAAACAAAAAAAAATCTCCTGCCATAGAAATGCACAGTTCAAAAAATTCAAAGAAAATGTGCAAATGTCACTGCATCACTGCTGGAGAAGAGCAAAATCTGTTTCTGACTTACAAAATTAACAGTTGTTCTTTAATAGTAATTGTCACTGTGTCAGAGTGAATGAAAAACACTGCATGTGCTTTGGGTAACCATACACACAGGACACATTTTCTATTTTGAAAACACATTTTTAATACAAAAGATAAAGATTCAAGTGTCCCAAGTGTCCAGAAAGTGTGTGTCCAGAGTCCAGTCAGGTGTGTGCAGGCTGCAGCAGTCTGTGGAGCCTGTGGACTGTCTCAGACACTCCTAAACACACCATCATCTCCGCCACACTGGGGCCCTGCTGTGGACACAACACAGGGAACTGTTAGACATGTTAGACATGACTAAAAACACTCTGGGGCGTTGTGGGCATGGATTTTGATGTTGTCTCATTTTAAAGTATGTATGGAATTGTCATTCACTAAGAACTGCAAATGTGTACACGTCTCAGTGTGTAATCGGAGTTCAAATCGGCATTAGCAGATTCCAATGAGCAGTAGATCATTGCTGTTCTGAACTGAAGTATATACTGTATGGGTGTGGTGGATGTGTAATTGACTTGTGTAGTTACCTGTAGGCCGCTGAGAGCCAGCCGCAGCAGCCTCATCACCTCCCTGTACTGAGTGCACTGGCTCTGTTTGGCCACAGCCTTCAGCTCAGAGGTCACACCCTCCACTGCCAGCTCGTCGCTCTGCTCCAGCAGCCTGCACCAGAGAACCACAGATGGGACTTGGATTTGTACTTGTGTAATATTGATATGAACAAGTATCAGATAAGAAAATAAAACTGAAAAACAAAGTACAGAGCAGTGGGCATGTACCAGTGGCGATGAAATGGGTTGATCTGGAAAAAAAATCTTGTTTTGAAAAGAAGCTATGAAACATGTACAAATCAATCCAAATACAAGTTTGAGAGAGTAAATGAAAAGGGAAACAACTATAACATGGTTACAAGCACTGAAAAGTCCAATTAGCAGCATAGGTCTGCTTTAATGGAGAAGGTAGAACATGGGCATTAGATCAAGTAAATAAAATACAAAAAGCTCAATAAGTTTAGATAAAGTTAAATTAAAGCCCCAGTGTGTAGGATTCGTGGCGCATAGGTGGATGGTGCTATTGCACTTTGTTTTAGCTACGGCAAATAAAACGCGGTCCCGTTTTTTTTTCTTTTCTTTTCTCATGAAAACACACATTCCCGATCATGTACCATGACACTCTACACATCAAATGAAACCTTACAGTCTCCTCTTTTTGACTATGCAATTCATTTCCCGGCACAACAATCACTCCCTGAGCACATGGGGCTTTTATACGGAAAAGCACAAAACGAGGTTAGCTTACCTTAGAATGCTTTGCACAGGTCAAACTCTGTATTTCACCATAAACTTGCTCTCAATTTGTCCGTAAGGATCCAGCGAATAAAATCCAGTAAAACAATTTAGTCCAAAACACGTGTTAGATCCATTACGACGTCTGATCCGGCAGCATGCTTGTGTTGTTTACCCAAAACCACGAGCCTTTGCGAAGGCGAAGGCGGAGCCCAAATGTCCTTCTGCGGCTCTCGTATTCAAAATGGCTGCCTCTGCATGGGGAAGATCCCCCTTTTATGTGACTATATCTAAGTCCAAAAGAATACTTTGATTTCATGATGGAAGTGAAAAGGCTTGGAAAACAATGTATTTTTGAATGGGTATCTTCAATTTCAGTAATTAACGGGTACAAATCTTACACACTGTCCCTTTAAAGTTAAATATTAAAAAGACCAGCTTCCCATTAGGTTGTAAGAGTTCTTACAGTCAGAACATGGCTGCTAGAACTGGATGTTGGTTACTATGGGTTACCATGATGATGTCTCTAGCCCAGGCGTGGGCAAACTACGGCACAGGGGCCATATGCGGCCCATTAAGCTTTTTAATCCGGCCTGCCTAACTTGAAGAAACTATATTAATAAACCTTGTTAATGTTTAATGATTTAATTTCCCTGCAATTCTGATGTTTTCCAGTAGCTGGCGCACTAGATACATTAGCCTTTGTTGAGGTGCGGCGTTTTGTTCCACATTTGTGCTTTACTCTTTAACTCCTCAGCCTCCTGTAAAGATGAGCGGAGCTAAGAAAAGAGAAGTGGACACAGAATGTCGAGTGTTTAAGTTCATGGACATGTTCATATTTTTTCACCGCCTGATATGCCAGGTGTTGGCATATTCGTTGTAATGCTTTTGTTCATTGTTAATTGAAATAAATCACACGTTTTCTACATATCCCATGTTATTTTTTGCTCTTATGAGGTGGATTACCAAAAGACTAAATCCACCTGCTCCTGCTCCTGTCAAATTTTAGAACGCTTTGTGGCCCACGAGTCAAAACGTTTGCCCACCCCTGCTCTAGCCCATGAAACATGAGCGCCAACAGTGCTGTACCTGATGACTAGAGAGGCGATGTGGGGGGCCTCGCTGGTGACTGCTGCCACCTGCTGGGGGGTGTAGGAAGGTCGGATCCACAGGTAGGAGTACTGTGGGCTGAGCAGCTCCTTCACAGAGGAGATGTGTCCCTACAGATACAGGTGAGACAAGAGGCTCACAAACTATTTCAATGCACTTTTATCCTCCTCAGGTGCAGAACACATGCTCACCACATACATGTACACTACACACTGTATTTTCAATGTTAATGAGCTTAGTAAATCTTTTATTCAGTAAACCAGGAACTCTTATGTAATACAAGTACTGGTAGTAGAAATCTGAACAATGGAAGTAGCTTGTATTGCCACTAACAATTACTTTAGTGGTAGTACACAAATCGGCTATTCTTTTTTTCCACAAGTAAATTATTATTTCCATCCATCTTCTTCCTCTTCTCCATCAGTCTGATCTGCTCCCCAGAGCACAATGCACCAGCCCCCATGAATTACCCTATCAATGATGATTTTTTTATATATATTTGAAGCAAATAATGGTTGAAATATCGTGACTGAAGGCTCCTAGATCCATTTAATTTACAAATATTCTCTATTATTAAGGAAAATCTGAAATAGTATATTATACCATGTGTTATTTTTGATTTAATGCCACAGTCTTTGTCCTAAAAGTCTTATGGTTTGGGTTATAGACCCACAATGATTTTGATTAAATATGATTATGTTAATTATTCTGTTTAATAGTTGCACCCTTACTGCTTAAATATACCTTTGTTAAAGCTGAAACAAATAAGAACTATAATTGTACAAAATGACAAAAATGTTGTTATACAATGTAATATAAAGAAGCTTAGTTACAACAGCCTGATACATTTGCTTCATTTCAACACAGCAAAGACGGGACCTCTTACACTTGATGCCAGTGCAGTTCACTCAGGAGAGATCCACAGAGATAAAGGTTCCACCAGTATGCTGCTGTACAGACTAGTGAGCCCTCTTACCCCAGTGAAAACTTCTAATCTGCTCAGCAGAGGACTAGCTCTAAAGCACATGCACACATTTTTTTCCACTTGTAAATGTACCTTTTGAGATGAGCTGATATAATCAGCCATTATGAGGTCAAAACCCAATTCAAAATTAACATACAAATTCCCAAACTTCCACAGTAAATACGTGCTGTTTAAAGGTTGTGTTGATGATTTGATGATGTCAGAGTTTCAGTTGGAGGCCAGGAACCTAAACCTTATCAACCTTATCATCATTTGTTTGGGATTGGCTCTACAAACTTGTCATATTAATCTTATGACTTAAAGTCCTTTCAAATGAAAGCAGACACACCTCTGGGGTTAAATAATGGCACCACTTCTTGAAGATGTTGTGAAAACATCATATTCAGTTTGTTCAAGAGGTGGCTAGTAAGTAAGTAAGTAAGAGTAAATTTGAACTTTTTGAAGACATTTTATTTTTCAGAGTACAACATACTTTTTTCTACGATTCCAATAATATTGTTATTGAAGTAACTCTTACTTGAGTAAAAGTTTTGGTTCCTCTTTCCACTGTGAGTCTACAAATGACTTCCTGCATTATTTAATGTTTTGTCCTTCAAAATACATTTACTTTAATTTATTTAACAGTAGCAACAGTTACTCTTTAAGTCTATGTGAAAACTACTACTTGTTTAATTGGACTAGTACACTACTTTGTACATGTATTTGAGTAATATTATTTTAAAGAAGCATGTGCGTGTGGCTCACCTTCCTGTGGTGCAGCACACGTGTGATGTAGTCAGGCTGCAGGACATCCTGCTCCAGGGTCAGCTCTGAGTACTGCAGCAGGAGCAGGCTCTGGAGATGTTCCACCAGAGACGAGCAGAGGAGCGGGTGGTCCACACGCCGCTGCAGGTGGATCCTGCACACGCGCACACGCACACAGAACTACTGTTAGACCTGTCCCTATAACAGATTTGTGAAACATACTGCTGAAGTAAATGCAAACGATGAACTATAATATTTATATTCATGTATGCCTCTGTCTCTACAGAAGGATTATACCCAAAGTATTCTAAAAGTAACTTATAGTTTAGAAAAAAAAACATGAGCTGCTTTAAATAAATCGGACAAACAGTCCTTAGTGTATATCTATGAGTCATAGAAGTGATTTATTCCACCTTCTACAGCTCAAATACTATTGTAGTTAGGCCCTTACCTGGCCAGCCAAATGATATCTCTCTGTATTTCCTATACAGCGCGATACCATTTGGACACCCTCCCTCCACTCTCGCTCCTCCGGTTACAAACGGACTCCGCGATTCTGATTCGTTCAAAGATGGTGACGTCAGTGCACCCGCCTTTGCCCGCAAAGTCACTCTTAGGCAGCGGAAGTTCCGCCTCAGTTTTGACTCAAGATGGCGCAATCTCTGATTGGTTCACTTAGCTGTCTGTTTACGCGCAACTGCAGCGCATTTTGGACCAAGCGTTACCAGACTCACTCGCTGGTACAGCGATGAGTCATGGATTCTTCCAGGCAAGTTAGGCCCGTCACCAAAATGACTTTACTGACTTCTCTTTCAGTACATGACAGAGTGAACAATATCCTTGAGCTCAATATTTATTCTGGGGATATTTTCTTTGCACTAGTGGAGTGGAGTTATTTTTATGTTCTACAATAAGAACTGAGGTTGAATTATTAACTTCTATGACTCATTATAGATACAAACTACTACCAAAATAGGTTATTGTTTAAACATATTGTAGATTTAAAATATTTCTTTGGCGATAATCCTGCTTTAGGGTTTTTGAGTCAGTGGCATAAATTATCGTTTACCGTCTATATTTTCTTCAACAATATATTGTACTTCAAATGTGTAATTGTGATAGGTCTCATTGTAATGCCACAAAATAACAAAAAGTTCCCCACTTGTACATCCATTCTATCTTTCATATATGGAACAATAATTTGACATAGTTTTTTATAGTGAGAGGCCAACTGCTAGCATCATCACCACTGACACAGACTGTAGAAAACACAGACGGGGGCGCACCGGTTAAACTCAGGCAGCTTGTCCAGGTCCAGGAGAGCAGAGTGGGTGGTGATCTTTGATGGGGTGAACTCTGCAATCAGCTCATCCAGACTGCGGCCCATGCGATTAGCTGCAGGACACACATGGATGATTTGGAGTTATGAAATATCAAATGTGTCTCATATTAATGGTTTAAAGGAAAATTAACGTTTTTTTTACAATCTGAGCCTTCTTTCGGCAATAAAACAAGTAGTTTTACTCACCCATAGCAGTTTGGTGTCAATTGGAGCAGTATCGCAGAACTTATGTTGTAGCCGTTCTGTTCTACTAATGATCCCGTATCCGTTAGCGTGAGTGCTCGGGGCACTGATTTGCGGTGTCCAAATAACACAAACTTTAGGACTTTTCAAATCACAGAAGATCGCTGTGTCAGGGTAGACTTTTAGTAGATTCCAAAACGGCCTGAAACCCGATATCGCAACAGAAAAGTAAAGTTCAGAGCGGTGTTAGCTTCTTTCGGACTAGCAGTGTTTACAAAACAGCTGAGTTCACGCATGCGCACTGTCCTCTCTGATGACATCATCAAATGAAACTATAGCTGGATATCGGGTTTCAGGCCGTTTTGGAATCCACTAAAAGTCTACCCTGACACAGCGATCTTCTGTGATTTTAAAAGTGCTAAAGTTTGTGTTATTTGGAGAGCGCAAAGTAATGCCCCGAGCACTCACGCTAACGGATACGGGATCATTAGTAGAACAGAACGGCTCCAACATAAGTTCTGCGATACTGCTCCAATTGACACCAAACTGCTATGGGTGAGTAAAAAAAGGCTCAGATTGTTTAAAAAAAAACGTTACTTTTCCTTTAAAGTTTGCTGGTTCAGTGTAATTAAGTTTATAGTAATGTCTGCTCTTGTTTTGTGTTGTCAGTTTTAAAATGATACATTTGCACAAAAGTGGAAAAAGTAATAAAAACTATGACCCCTTGATTATCCATAGTATTCAGGGATGAAAGTGGCCAAACATGAAAAAAGCGGAAAGTCCCCCCCCCCGCTGGAAAATTTTTAATTTCTGAAATTTGGATTTCTATATGCTATATGTTAGCAATAAAGTAAAACTGTACATAAAAGTACAAAAAAAACACATTTTATTAACAGGTACTAGTAGTATATATTGGATTTGTTTTTGCTTTGCACTTTGTCTAATCAGAGGCATTGAGGAGGAGCTTATGCGCGCTAAAAGGCGCAGGTGAAAAAGCGAGGAGCGACGCGTTAAGTGAGGCACGGGCAGGTAGGATGAGGTATATAGGATGTTTTATAAAGTTTAACCTGTGTACACGCAATGGTACACGCTGTTATGAAAGAGCTGCGCTCACTCGCTCGGTCCGCGGCTCCAGACACGGGCTCGCTCGGCCCGCAGTTTAATACGAAGTTTAATACGAGATACACGTACTTTTGTTCTGAATACGGGACGATTCTGTTTTTCAAGAGGCTGTTGGCGACCCTAAACACAACTATATATATATATATATATACACCCAAAATCTTGCTCAACGAATTTGCAGATATTTAAAAAAAAAAAAAAAATTACCCCACAGCTGAAAAAAAAAGCGGAGATCCGCTAAAAAACGGAACTCTTTCATCCCTGAGTATTAATCTAAAATATCTTTGATGATTTCAATTGATTGATGATTTCACTAAAATTGATAACTGTCGACTTCCCCATGTTTGTTTTTCTGCTTTGCCTTTAGCTTCTGTATAAACCATCAAGAGGGACTTGAGTTTGTGAACTCAAAAAATATATCTCAAGAATCCATTGTACTGCTCAAGGTTAAAGCCCAACCACTTCCACCAGACCGGTCAAAAGTCCTGGGGCCCAATCTTGACCCCAATCTTAGCAGTAGTGTTAACAATGAGGCGTGCCCAGGTTGGGCTGTACTTTGCTGCTGGAGGCTGAAGTGGGATGGTACAATACAGATATGGTGATGGCATCTGAACCAATCTGTGGCCGTTGTGGCATTTAAAAGCACTGCCAGTGTGGGTAATGTCTGCAATGCCTCATTACCAGGCAGCACACAAGGGTGTGGGGAAAAGTTATGGGTAGATTACATCAGCTCCGAAGCCCCATGATGCAAGTACGCACATGTAAAGGTGCCAGGAATATAGAATGTTGGATGGACCGTGACAGAACTGGTTGCGTTTGTGTTCTGAACAAGGGTGCCCCTCTCATGTACACACCCGTGTAAGCCCGTGCACGCGCACACAAGTCAACCTTTTTAGTTTTTTCTGCATTGCTCATTCTTTGCTGCCCATTACACAGCAGACCAGTGTCTATCTCATGCATTCCCCATCCCACAGCAGACCCGCCGACCGCTGCTCTCCCCTGGTCACACAAACTCCCACCTCTCCCAGCAGTACGCTCCTGCGTCTCTCACCTGAGGTACGAGTCTCCACTGATACTGATACTGATACTGCTGACCGCTCATATTCTCGTCTCACGGGTGTCCACTGCATGCAGTGCTCATGTGCATTATACACCTCTTGAGCTGCTGTACAAAGCTCTGCTGACCGCTGCTGCCAAGAGAGCAGCACATAATATGATAAGTGCATGTGCTCCGCTGAAAGCGCGTGCTGATCTCTGTTGAGTCTGGCTGCTCCACAGATCTGTGCAGTTATCTACAGTTCTGAAGGTAGCCTACCTACTGGTGACTAACTTTATAAACTAACCAAAGCAGCAAAATGCGAATAATTTGGTCACAAAATTAAATGGAGCTGATGACAGACAGGACACAAGGATGTGAGGACATCTGATATTAGGACCACAGACAGGGCGAGACACAACACACTTTAGGACAGCGCTGTAAACAGCCTCATGTGAATGAGCAGCTTTTGTACAGACCGTGATCAAACCAAACTACACAGCAACGCTAAGCCGGGCGAAGGGAGGGCATCGGGACGGCGCATTCACTTACCGCATGGCACACAAACATGTTAAAAATTAGCATTAGGATGTTAAGCATCCTAATACATTTCCAAATAAAAGAAGTCTTGAGCATGTTACATGTTGTTTTTCAATGGACTAGTTTGATATTTATTTGGTGTTTGAGCATCACACTCACAGTCAAAACCTGAGCCACAGTTGGTGGTGATGTCCAGCAGAGCCTCGGGCAGGACCCCCTCTGCTCTGAACCTCTGAATGAAGATGTGACCCTGACGCTTGGACAGCTTGGAGCCATCCTTGTTGGTGAGCAGGGGCAGGTGTCCGAAGGCCGGGGGTGTCCAGCCCAGGGCGCGGTAAAGCAGCATGTGTTTGGAGGTGGAGATGAGCCACTCAGAGCCACGCAGCACGTGGCTCACGCCCATGTGGTGGTCATCCACGATGTTGGCCAGGTGATACGTGGGGAAACCATCTGCCTTCAGGATCACCGGGTCTCCCTCCACCTGCACGCAAGGAAAAAGGAAGACTCACCACTCACAGGTGAAACCATTTGTTTAAGCCTTTGTCAACACTACATCCTGTCTTGGCTGACAGAATTCACACACAGAACTCAAATGAACTTTATTTTAGTGCTTTACTCTGAAATGTGGAGTTCTGCGAAGTTTACATGTTCTCCCACATGTCTGGGTGTTTTTTTTTATTTATCCCAGACACTCCAGATTCCCTCATATAAAAAAGCAGAAGTAAAAAAAATGAACCAGATGTCTACAGTGTGGTACCTGTGCCACCTCATGGCGAGTCCATCCAAAGACCAGATCCTGAAAAGGCTCCGCCCCCTCCTGCAGACGGAAGCGGACCACATGACTAAGGCCCCGCTCCAGCCTCTGCTGCACCTGTGCAGGTTCCAGGTGCCGGCACCGGTTATCGTACCTGCACACACCGTTATTATGCAAAGAAATTACTTCTCTATGAGGCTGCACAACACAACTACAGAAGAATTGTCAGTGACTGACTTGCTGGCACGCTGGGATTACATGGTTTACGTTCGCCTCTCACGCATTCCACAGAATCAAGACGCTGTTTACTCAACCAACACAGCGGTTAGCTTTTTCCAACTGTAGCTTCCTCGCAGTTAGCACAATTAGCACAGTTAGCAGCTGTTAGTGCATCTAAACAAGAATCCACTACCAGTTAGCCGCAAAAGAAAGTCAGATTTTGAGGTTGCTGAAAGAAGACGGGGGGGGGGCGGCGAAGCTAAACTAAGGTGATTCTCGGAAATTCCTTCCAGTGATGGCATGCACTGAAGCAGAGGGTCATGTTGGTCGCTAAATTACTTCAATTCTGCACACCGGTTGGACCAGTGTAAGTGTAAGGAGGAGGGGGGGTTGTTTCATGCATGAGCAACATTTGAAAAAGGACGACAAGTTTGTTTGAAATTGAAACAGCTTTGACAACTAATGCTTATAAAATACTACTTTCACAACAGAAATGATTCTTGCATGCAAGTTCAGCGTTTCCCACAGAAAAATAGTTAAGGCAAGGTGGTGGTGGTGAGCATGAAAAATACTGAGGACCAGGGAGTGTCCGGTGCCAAATGTCAAGTCAAAAGAAATTGAAACTCTAACGAAATTGAGGACTTGGGGGAAGGGTGCAAGAGTGAAAAAATTGAGGAGCAGTAATAAAGCAGCCTTGGAGGGTGTGTTACCGTGCGTTACCTGGGTGTATGACCACTGCGCAGAGCTTCCTTCTTGAGCAGCTCCAGTCTTTGGGGGCTGCAGAAACAGCGGTAGGCGTGTCCAGACTGGAGCAGGCGCTGGGCTGTAGAGGAGTACAGCTGCAGCCTCTGGGACTGGAGGTAGGGCCCCACAGGCCCTCCACGCTGGGGGCTCTCGTCTGGAGGAATGCCTGAGTCACACACAAGCACTATGTCAGAAAAACATAGAAAAATGGTACCAAGATGAATTATTATAATTTACAGAATTTTTATTAATGTAAATTTTTCCTGCTAAACCATTAATAAAGCAATAACAAAATAAAAATATAGGGCTGCAACTAACGATTATTTTAGTAGTCGAATAATCTATAGATCCAGTGACGATTAGTCACGAAAAAAAAAATTACTAGGATAATGGACACGACACTAACGTTGGTATTTAGTGAGCGCTGTTACGCGTGCGTGCTTTAAAGGGACAGTGTGTAGGATTCGTGGCGCATAGGTGGTTACTAGCTATTCCACTTCCTCTTTTGGCTACGGCAGACCTCGAGGGTCACCCGGACGCGACGTACCGCCGACATCGCGCGTGCCCGCGCACGAACCGCGCACCGCTGTATACATAAAACGGTCCCCCGTTCACTTTTTTTTTTTCTTTTCGCATGAAAACACACAATCCCGATCATGATTCATGACAATCTACACATCAAATGAAACCTTACAGTCTCCTCTTTTTGACTATGCAATTCATTTCCCTGCAAAACAATCACTCCCCGAGCACATGGGGCTTTTATACAGAAAAGCACAAAACTTAGCTTACTTAGCTTACCTTTGAAGGCTTTGCACAGGTCAAACTCTGTATTTCATCATAAACTTGGTCTCAATCTGTCCATAAGGATCCAGCGAATAAAATCCAGTAAAACAATTTAGTCCAAAATACGTGTTATATCCATTACGATGTGTGATCCGGCAGCATGCTCCCCCTCCCCCCCTCCCCTTCCCCTTCTCTCCTTCGCTCCTGGCTGCATATGGGAGCAGAGGAACGAAGGAGAGAAGGGGAAGGGGAGGGGGGAAGGGGGGAGCCATCTGCAGCGCGGCTAAGCAGCTGTTAGCCGGAGCCGAGGCAAAGGATGAGCCCAAATGTCCTTCTGCGGCTCTCGTATTCAAAATGGCTGCCTCTATATGGGGAAGATCCCCCTTTTATGTGACTATATCTAAGTCCAAAAGAATACTTTGATTTCATGATGGAAGTGAAAAGGCTTGGAAAACAATGTATTTTTGAATGGGTATCTTCAATTTCAGTAATTAACAGGTAAAAATCTTACACACTGTCCCTTTAAGCATTCCGTTTCAAAGCGGAATATTGTCAGTATCCAGTTTAAAAAAAGTTGAAGTATTCTGTGAAACAGCGTTCTGTTAAGGGAATACTGCCAAAACATGACTAGACTACATTCAGAATGAAAAAGATTGTCCATGACTCGTGAGCAAATTGCGTATGGCCACCATTCCGTTTAGCACTAGTGCTAATATTGGAATATTCCTCACATGCAGATACAGTGATTAGCGCGAGCTAGCTGCTCGTCACAACACTCCCGCACTTTTCCATAACTTTCCTAACTTTTTGCCCTTAAACCGCCCCACTTTTGTAAATATTTTTGTCAACACTGTTCGTTAAGCTTGGGCTACACTCGACGCTGCATTTTTTCCGCACTTTTGGTGGATTATTTACCTGTCTCGGCTTAAGATGTGTAAGGGACCCCGTCCTCCGCTCGTCTACACAAAGGATCAGCTGATGGCGCTGCGCAGCGCTGTTGTGTTCGCCCGAGACAAGCATTTTATCCCTGACGAGATCCGCCGCGCGGGACGTAAACTCCGGGAAAAGAAGAGACGCTGCAGGCCGGTCCTCCCCTCCGTCGTAACGGGGAATGTGCGCGCCCTCGACGGACGAGCTCGCGGCGCTCGTTAGATTTCAGAGGGAGTACAGGGACGCTAGCGTCATTGTTTTTACGGAGACATGGCTAACACCGCAAATCACGGACTCTACCGTCACTGTGGACAACTTTCACCTGCTGCGCGCAGACAGGACGGAGAAGAGCAGGAAGAAGAAGGGAGGAGGACTAGCGCCGTTTCTGAACGAGAAATGGTGTAAACCTGGACACTGTACAGTGAAGGAGCAGATGTGTAACAAAGACATTGAACTGTTCGCTGTCGGCCCTGCGGATTCTTGACACAGACGAGTGTTAAGTTCCAAATTGAAATGATACTTAAATAATACGACTAGTCGACAATGAAATCTGATGTCGACAAAATTCTATTGTCGACGTTGTCGACTAATCGTTGCAGCCCTCTAAAAATAAAAAAGACCTGAGAGTACCCTGCGGTGGTGAGGGTATGGGGTGAGAGTACCCTGTTGTGGTGAGTACCTGCCCAGTCCAGCATGTCCTCTATGGCCTGGGCGGCCCCTGGGACCAGGCGGCTCTGGTCAGTGTCCTCCAGGCGTAGGATGAAGGTGCCTCCGTTCTTCTTGGCAAACAGGTAGTTGTACAGAGCCGTGCGCAGACCTCCCAAGTGTAAGAACCCTGCCGCACCAGAGCACAGATTCACCCACTGCTTCACTTCAGGCAGACTGTGTGGTGCTACACTTTTATTGGGCCTATAGCGTTTAACATCGTAGAAGTGTCTATGGCCACAATAGGTGTTATATTTATATCTTAGATGCTGTAATATGAACTATACTCAAATTTTATCCTCCAGCTGAGTACTTTATCCTCTAGCCGAGTAGTACTTTGTCCTCCAGCTGGGTACTTTGTCCTCCAGCTGGGTGCTCCTGAATCCAGACCTGGCAGCAGCTCTCTGCTTCTGACAGATATAACATACCTCTTAACATAACAAGGGCCAAAGCTCATCTATATTTAATTGACTGATAAAAGTAGATAGCGCCTTTATTTTGTTAATATTTTTGAAGTGAGCATCACTATTCCTGAAGCGTAAAATCCCTTGATATTTGTGTTGATGCCATAAAGGATTCATTCCTTTCAGAATGATGTTGATGCAAAAACACTATGCGCTATACTCTCGTAGGGGTGTGCAAAATAATCGTCATGACAATGCATCGCGATACTAACTTTCACAATATACTGCATCGATTCTGGATGCCAAAAATCGACTTTTATTAATTAATAATGTATTAATTCATTATTAATAAATAAATACATTAATTATTAGTTTATTTTTTTAATAAATCCTATGCACTTTTTTCTTTGTGAAAGGGCATTGTTTGTTATGATGGGAGCTACCTCCAAAATGGCAAATGTTTGAACATCATTTTTTGTTTTAGAAAAAATCCTATGCACATTTTTTGCTATTGGTTTGGTTTATTTGTTTTTGTTATTCAATAAATTCAGTTATGAACTGAATTGCTCAGAGTTATGGATCAATTGAAGACACTACCCAGATACACAGCCACTGATATTTAAGTTATCCTCTTTTTTTTGGTACATTTTCACTGAAGTGAATATATTGCAATGCATCGCAAAAATTCAAGTATTGTGATGCATCGAGATAGTATCGCATTGTGGCATATGAATCGTGATTTCTTTGCCAATACCCACCCCTATACTCTAGTACTGTACAACTCACCCTTATGTAACAGATAACCCCTATGTACTGTCCATCATATCATTTTTTACTTATTTTTCTACTTTATTTTGACTTGTACATATACATTTATATAATTTTGCCTTATTTGACACCTGTCTCTTGACATCTTTTTTGCTACATATTTAGAATTTATTATAACCATTCATATTTTCTACTGTGAGTGTGTCCAAATCATTTTCCTTGTGGATCAATAAAGTTATTCTAAGTCTAAGTACTGTATACTACACATACACAGCCTATGATACTACAGTGTCCAGAGGCAGGCGCTTACCTGTGGGACTTGGGGCAAAACGCACTCGGACCCCTGCCCCCTCCTGTACCTGCCCCGGACCCGCGGAGCGCTCTTCCCCGGACCCAGCCTGTCCGGGACCCGCGGAGTATCTCTGGAACACACCCCTGTAGCCTCCACCCACAGCCCGGGGAACACACACCCGCAGAAAGGACATGTCCCCGGAAACAGGTCTGCCGCGGCGGGCTTATCCGGACAGCTTTCACGGGCACATTTTCGACATCATTCAGCACGACATTCGGACATGCTCGTTAACTAGCTGTCATTTTCTGTGAATAATTGTCTTTTGAATGTGCCAGTTGTATTTTAAAGATGCCAAAAGTCTGTGCTTTCAGACAAAACGTGCAGCCACAAAGTGTAGGTTTCTTCCAGACGTGAACATCCCGGTGAATGTCGCTGCCAGATCAGCGTCATGCCCCCGCCGCCATTTTGAGTACGGGAACTGCACACGGACAATAAGTACTAACCGACTTGAATTGAATAATTTTTAATGACAAAAAAAAAAAACCAAACACTTTTAAAAATCGCAGTCCATGTAATTATTGTATACGTGTCGAAAATGAACCTTTAAGATAATACAGTGTTGTAACATGCAATAAATCATTTTTAACAATGAACCCTCCCCCTTTTTTAAAAACTATTTTCATTTTTTTAAATTACGCTTATTACGTATTATACACGTTTATTCCGTTATTACGTATTATTCATTCATGTATCATCAAAAACAACATTGTTTAAAAATACATACATTATATAAGGTTGTGAAGACATTCTGGGAATGTGTATAGACTGTCTGATAATAAGCAGAACTGGTTGGACTTGATGCTTTTGTTAGCCATATACTTGTTCTGCCCACATGTAGGTAATGACAACATAATCCCTCTGCTCCTGCCTTTGTAAATCATGACTTCAGCCCATTACGTTGATGTTTATTGGCAAAACAAGCTCTGACTTTGGATTATTTTAGCTTGTCAGAATCAATTTGTTCTCCCTTTTCTTGTCTCGATGTTGTTTTATATATTATATGATATTATTATATATATTATTGTATATATTATATTTATATATTATATGAACGTTTACATGTTTATTTCCCTCCAAATAAATCAATAATAAAATTTACAAATGCATACCGCCTACACACATTTCTTATAAGGCTGTAATAGTGTAGTGTAAATTGTTGTTCATGTTTCCTAGGCTGCTTCCCCTCACTGGAGGACTCTAGCAGCCCTGGTCTCTATTGGCCCCAGCAGAGGAGAGCCTTCCCCCGGGGGCGCTGTCATACCACACCCTGGAGCTGGAGGTAAGCTGGAGGTAGGCTTGCACTACACCTGAGGCTCAGTCACAAACTCTTAGCACTTAGGACAACACCGCTCTACACTAAGGACAGGTAAGAGATTCACTTTAATACCACAGATTTGTGCTACTAAGAATAATAGAAGTATAGACTGGCATTACCAATTACCAGTAAAACAAATACGGGTTTAGATTTGTGGATAGATTTTTCAACTAACACACGTTTATTTTCTCTTCATTTTTTTTTTTTAATTTGTACATTTTTGTCAGTGTAATACTTTCACTGGTAAAAACTAAACAAATTAAGCAGTCATCAGGGACATCTAAAACTATGACTTTTAGTATAGAAAAATCCTAATTCCTTGTCAAAATATAAGCAGCTACTAGCGGATTCAGGTTTTCTGCATTTATTTAACCCTAACTGCCACTATGTTTGAATTTTAGTAAAATATCAGTAAAGTAAATTTGATAACTAGTTATTCAAATGAAAAAGACAAAATAATATAATATATTGATTTCCAGTGGTCATTGTCATATTTGTATGTTCTTCTATAGATGCGGAGGAAAGTGTATTATATGTTGTGCTGTTGTGCTGTTGCATTAGCATTAGCTCTCACTGTTAGGACATGTGCTGTGATTTAAGATGCTCCTATTGCCAGTGTAGAAACAAGTGTTCTATTTAAGCATTTTACGTGTGTGTGCGCGCGTGTGTGTGCATAAATATGTGTGTGATAAAAGGAGAAGTTAAAATTTGAACTTCTCCTTTTATCATGGATTCTACCTGGACGACTGAGGGACTTTTCACGCATAAATATGTGTGTGTGTTTTTTCTACCTTCAATACTGTATTTGTTTTAGTTTTACCTGAATAATAATTGGCTTTTAGCTTTACTTTTACTTGAGTGACTTCATATAACAGATGTAACAGGTTCAGTATACTCAGGCTTCTTCTGGTGGTCCTTGGAGGAGGCTTTAGATTAAAATCTAATTGTGATCTCTTGGGACAATGTGCTTTTTAGGGCATTGTGAATCACTATTATTTATTTATTTAGACTATCAGATGGCCTCAAAGAAATTCTGGCAAACCGTCTGACGCCTCAGAAGGGGGAAGCAGTGCTTCACCAACACTGTTTACGGTGCGGGTAGAGGGCTGTTGACCTTGACTGAGGATGTTGTCGGACGGTCGAAGGAATACTTTGAGGATCTCCTCAATCCCACCGTCTTCTGAGGAGGAAGCAGAGGCTGGGGACTCAGAGATCCGTCCTGAGTATCGTAAGTCTCTGGATGTTGTGGGGCTGTCTTGGCTGACACGTCTCTGCAACATCGCTTGGCGGTGTGGTCCCTCTGTTTAAGAAGGGGGACCGGAGGGTGTGTTCCAACTACATGGGAATGACACTCATCAGCCTCCCCAGTAAGGTCTATTCCAGGATAATGTAGAGGAGAATCCCAGCGATGGGTGAATCTCTGATTCAGGAGGATCAGTGTAGTTTTCTTCCCAGCCGCGGAACACTGGACCAGCTCTATACTCTCCATCGGGTGCTCGAGGGTTCATGGGAGTTTGCCCAACCAGTCTACATGTGCTTTGTGGATCTGGAGAAGGCATTCCGGTCCCTATATTACCGGTCCCTGTATGACCGGAGCAGGAGCTGTGTTCACATTGCCGGTAGTAAGTCGGACCTGTTTCCGGTGCATGTTGGACTCCAGGACTGCCCTTTGTCACCGGTTCTGTTCATTGTATTTATCGACAGAATTTCTAGGCACAGTCAGGGACCAGAGTGGGTCCGGTTGGGACAACAGGATCTCATCTCTGCTGTTTGCAGATGATGGTGTCCTGATGGCTTCATCAGACCAGGACGTCCAACATGCACTGGGGCGGTTCGCAGCTGAGTGTGAAGCGGCTGGGATGAGGATCAGCTCTTCCAAATCCGAGGGCATGGTTCTTGACCGGAAAAAGGTGGCTTGCCCTCTCCGGGTGGGTGGAGAGTCCTTGCCTCAGGTGGAGGAGTTCAAGTATCTCGGGGTCTTGTTCACGAGTGAGGGGAGGATGGAGCGTGAGATTGACAGGCGGATTGTTGCAGAGTCTGCATTGATGCGGTCGTTGTACTGTTGTGGTGAAGAGGGAGCTGAGCCAAAAGGCAAAGCTCTCAATTTACCGGTCAATCTACGTTCCTCCCCTCACCTATGGTCATGAGCTCCGGGTAATGACCGAAAGGACGAGATCGCGGATACAAGCGGCTGAAATGAGTTTCCTCTGCAGAGTGGCTGGGCGCACCCTTAGAGATAGGGTGAGGAGCTCAGTCACATGGGAGGGGCTCAGAGTAGAGCCGCTGCTCCTCCACGTTGAGAGGACCCAGCTGAGGTGGCTCGGGCATTTGTTCTGGATGCCTCCTGGACACCTCCCTCGGGAGGTGTTCCGGGCATGTCCCACCAGGAGGAGGCCCCGGGAAAGACCCAGGACACGCTGGAGGGACTATGTCTCCCGGCTGGCCTGGGAACACCTTGGGGTCGGAGGAGATCTGGGAGTCCCTGCTTAGACTGTTGCCCCCACAACCCAGCCCCGGATAAGCGGAAGAAAATGGATGGATGGATATTTCTCTATTTAATTTAGACACAGGCACTTTTTCTCGCCCACTTCAGTAAGGCTTTGAGTTAGCTGGATTTAAAAACTCAGAGTGAAGCGTGAACTGAATTATATCACAACTTGAATCATGATATAATCAAAATCATGATCTGTCTCCAAGAAAATCCTGTCATGAATTTTTAGTCATATGGTCCTAATTGTGGTTACCAGGAAAAAGTCTTTAATCCTGTTCTTTAATACTGGGCACTGGAGATGGTGGTGATTATGAATAATAAAATGGTAAAGGCGCACTGTCCAACTTTTCTGGTGGAGATTCCGCCACCTGCTTGTTTCCATGAGATGATACTGCTTTGCCTGAAATATTCCATTGTATCGCATCTCCATGGAGATAAACAGGTATTACTATAGCAACTTATTATTCAATACAAATTTTATATATATATATATATATATATATATATATATATATATATATACAGTGGTATCTCACCTTACGAATGACCCAACAAACGAAAATTTCAAGTTACGAAACGCCTTCACGGTAAATTTTGGTCTCTAGTTACGAAACGCGGAATCTCAAAAATTCAAATAATGCACGCTCAGCCACACACATTATACGCTTTTCTCAGACTGGATTTAAACTTTTCTCACATTTCTCTCTCGTTTAAACACTCAAACTTTCATAGATTTTCAACAAAATGTATTAATAGTGAAGTGTGGGGGGAAGGAGGAGGGGGGAGAAGACTGGGTATATATATATATATATATATATATATATATATATATATATATATATATATATATATATATATATATATATATGTGTTGTAACAAACAGGCCGTTCGTTACGGAATGAGTATCCACACATGCACTTTCATAGACTTTGCACTTTATATATATTTACATTGCACCTTTAGAGCATGGAGCACTTACAAGATACGCTAATTTGCACATATAAGATTGCACACATTTGTATTGTTTAAAAGTATTTATTGAAAACATTTTTAGCGTTTGTCACGGAGTCCGGTCGGGCGGGTGCTTCCGGTAATGGTGGCCGCCGGTCTGTGGAGACAAACAACAACAATCAATGTGCAATATGTGCCACTTTTTAAATTAGTTGTGTCTTGTGTGTGTTTGCGTGTGTGGGATGTGGATATTTTAAAGTGTGAAAGTGGTATGCGTGGGTTGAGTTGTGCTTTTACTTACCTGTGTCTCATGTCCAGGTGTCTGGCCAAAAGATTCCCCGGGGGACCAGACACCATTTAAGAGTTCCGGGCCAGCTCAAGACAGCGGACATCGGGGGGAGGAAATGCCACCTATTTTAATTGGGTTTATTCATTTTATACTTTATTAGGTGTTTAGTTTCTAAGAGTTTATTTTTGTATGTGGGTTTTATATGGTTTATTTGATGATGGGTATTTTATTGGAGGATTTTAACTTAGTTTTAAACAGCTAATGTTAATTATACACCCCTTGGAGTTTTTATGGTTTTACCCGGCAGTACTTAAGCCACCTGTATCCTATCATTGATTGCTCTGCTGCTGGAGAAAAGCCACGCTCCTATCCTCCTTGCACCTTAATTTGCTTTGCACTGCACTTTGCACGTGAGCACTTTATATTTTTGTGAAAACTGAAAAAAAACATTAAAAACCTGTGGACCACGTCAACCCTGCCTCCAGTATCTGTTTGTGGAACTCACTGCAATCCAGCCGCTCTACCCGTCTTGGTCACATGTGTATATATATATATATATATATATATATATATACAGTGGTACCTCACCTTACGAAATTAATTCGTTCCAGAAGTGGTTTCGTAACGTGAAAAATTCGTAAGTTGAGTAGCTATTTCAATGGAAAAAGCCTGATTCGTTCCAAGGCCCCGATCCAAGTTTTTTTTTTTTTTATAGTGTAACTTTTTTATAGTGTAACATTGTGTTCTGCGTCCTGATTGGTTTCTCAGACTGGATTTAAACTTTTCTCACATTTGTCTCTCGTTTAAACACTCAAACTTTCATAGATTTTCAACAAAATGTATTAATAATGAAGTGTGGGGGGGAAGGGGGAGGGGGGAGAAGACACGTGTGTGATAGCGGCACGTGTGACAGCTGACCCGGTGCGGGGGCTGTCAGCAGGTCTAGACCTGGACTAAACCAGGACTAAGCCTGGACTAAACCTGGTTTCGTTTCGAGTCACAGCTGAGGCGCATGCAAGAGCTGCTCTAGACCTGCTCTAGACCTGCCCGCGTAAGGTGCTCACAGAGCGGCCTGGATAGAACCGTGAGGTCGGCCTCTTCAAGACCTCCAGGCCGGACCCATGCCCGCTTAGGGAGCTCTTAAGGCGGGCTGGCAGTGTCCCCCTGGGTCCCTGGATGTCTGGGGCTCCGTGCCTGGAGGGGCTCTGGAGAGCAGGTCTAGACCGCGGCTCTTAGATGCGAGCAGCGGCTCGCCTCAGCTGTGACTCGAAACGATACCAGGAAATAGACCCACGCGCGGCGCTTTAATCCGCCTGGTCTAGTCCTGGTATAGTCCAGGTCTAGTCCAGGTTTAGTCCAGGTTTTGTCCTGGTTTAGTCCAGGTCTAGACCTGCTGGCAGCTGTCACACATGCCGCTATCACACGTGTCAGAGTGCAGTCTTCTCCCCCCTCCCCCTTCCCCCCCACGCTTCACTATTAATACATTTTGTTGAAAATCTATGAAAGTTTGAGTGTTTAAACGAGAGAGAAATGTGAGAAAAGTTTAAATCCAGTCTGAGAAAAGCGTATAATGTGTGTGGCTGAGCGCGCATTATTTGAATTTTTGAGAGTCCGCGTTTCGTAACTAGAGACCAAAATTTACCGTGAAGGCGTTTCGTAACTTGAAATTTTCGTTTGTTGGGTCATTCGTAAGGTGAGGTACCACTATATATATGTATATACATATATATACAGTAAATAAATAAAAGATTTTTGAGGTCAGTGTACTGCATTTTGTGAAAAATACTGTTCAAGGTATTTTTGAAAAACATCCATAATGAAAAGAATGCTAGATACACTCATTCAACAAAAACTGTATTTATCCTCAATGTTTCAATGTATCTATTCAATGTTTGGTATGTAGAATACTTATGGACTGCTACAGACCATTTAATATGAACTTCTTTTAATTTTTTTACAGATTGTGAAAAACAGATTTTCTTTACATTAAAATGTGTTGTAATCTGTAAATATTAGGACCATAGCACCAGGCCTATGTATGTCCAATCTATTGTGAACGTTTCCTTGACAAATATAGAGATATAGCCCAAGCAAATGTCCAAATATGAAGCAATAGGCACACATACTTCTCGTGCCTGGATAAATAATGTTCTTAAAAGCTTAGTGTGAGGTATGTGTATATTACAGGTGTGAGGAACTCAGAATGGACTGGCATATTAAAGAAAAGAAAGTTAAACTCAGTACGTAACATCCCACTGCTTATTATTTGCACATACTATTTGACATTTTGGGAAATCTGGTTATTCACCAGCTTATCATTACCTACATTTGAACTGAAAAGTATACATTTCAAATAGTACTATTGCTTCAAAAATATGTTTTCAATTTGAGTATACTCTATCATACTTTTCCCATCCTCACTCCCTCAGCGCTAACAATAAGATGCAGGTTACTGAGTTCTCAAACCATTGGCCCAACTAATCGTATTGGGCTTCCACATGTGAATACTGTTGCTGTGTCCTTCAGCAGGACACTAAACCTGCTTTGCCCCCCATGTGAATGTGTGTGAATGGTGAGTGGTTCTTTAATGTAAAGCACTTTGAGTCTTCTAACTTCTATCTAATAACACAGCATTAGTAATGGACAATGGACAGTGTATGGAGTGTATGGATATATGGAGTGTATAAATATATGGAGTTTATGGATAAATGGCTGAATAGCACAGCTTGCCTCACAGCAAGAAGGTTCGGGTTGCCCGGGCCTTTCTGTGTGGAGACTGCATGTTCTCCCCGTGTCTGGGTGGGTTTCCTCCGGGCACTCCGGTTTCCCCCATCAACCTAAACATGCGCCATAGGTAAAATCCTCCAGCTTAGGACCTGACCAAAGCCTAAATAACAAAACAAAATCATGGGGATGGTCCCCGGGTCAAATATAGAAACAACTTCTCCTGTGCGAGATCAATAAAGGTCAATCTTCTAATCCTTGACCACTGTAAGGGTGTGTTACAATTTTGTATGAAAAGTGCCTTATAAATATTGTTTGATTTGATTTGATTTGATATATTACATAATGTGAAGCATTTATAAATATGAGAAACTTTCAACAGATTTTACGAGTACATTTCAAACCATACTTTTGGATTTGTGTTTTTAAGTTATATGCTTTTTTAACTCCTTTAAAGTAAATAATAAGCTTTATCCATGTGTCTTGAGTTTACTTTTACTCTATCTGCACATGGATGAATAAAACTAATAACAAGTTCACACCGAGCTGATCCCATAGGGGTCTGCTGAGTGTAGCACACCCTCACACTTTGAGCACTAACTCTGAACTATTATTGTATTGGCCTAAGCTTAGCTTTAGCCTGGTTAGCCCATTTAGTAGGGCTGAACGATTTGGAGGATATTTTGTTGTTTAATGTGGAAATGACTTAATGATAATAATGATGCCTTACATTTGTAATGTGCTTTACAGACTTCTGAAGCCCCTCAAAGTGCTGCACTGTGTCATTTTTCATTCTTCAGTTACTGTTGTAACCACAGCTGCCCTGGGGCACTGTGGTTACATTGCGATGAATGATGATTGGATTGCGATGAATTGTGCATCCCTATCATTGCTCAGTTGGTAGAGCGTTTGTCCACTGATCCAAAGGTGGCGGTTCAAATCCCGCTCTTGACATAAGAAACATCAGTGGTTGAGCGGTCAGATCCACTGACCCACAGGTTGGTTGGTACGATTCCAGCTCCCACAGATGAATGCTGCTGTTGTGTCCTTGGGCAAGACACTTAACCCTCCTCGCCCCCAGTGTCTGCGTACACTGGTGTGTGAATCCGTGTGTGAATGGGTGATTGGTTCCTTGTTGTAAAGCGCTTTGAGTGCCTTGAAGGTGGAAAAGCGCTATATAAAGATGTGACCATTTACCATTTACCATCATGTAGTATAAGTGTCCATAGGGCAGAGATCTTATTAGGGGAGCGTTGATGTGAGGCCAGCCACTACAGCCATCTCACAGTCTGTTCTGTTGACTGTATGAGGAGCATAGAGCACAAATCTGCTGTATCACCGGCTCATGTGAGTGCAGAGAATCTGAGGACACAGTCACGGACCCAGCCCTAATGACCTTCTGAATGAATCATGTTAAATCAACCAGTGTGAATAATCAGTCAATATTAGCCATGTTTTTGATGCTTTCTTTGGCGGTGCTGGTGTTTGCTGTCGCGTGTGTGCACATTCACCCAGAGCAAACACACTGTGTTGACTCTGACTGAGGAGTGTGTGTGTGGAGCAACATCACACTGGGACAAGGGAAAGTGAAGCAATGTTAGCATGTGTTCAAATCTCCCAGGTATGTAATAGATCTGTCAGGAAGCGCCCATAGTGTTCCTCACTATAGGACTGGAATAGTGATTCTGCATATTTAGTCTGCCTCTCTCTTGAGGCCTTGGCCTTAAAGCACTACACTTTTCACAACTCAACTGTGTATGGTGTTTAATAGCATTATCTTCTGTTCCTGGTCATTTATTTCAATCAAACATTATTTATAAAGCGCTTTTCATACAAAAATGTAACACAAAGCGCCTTACAGTGATTAAGGATTAGCATTTATTTGGGAGCTTCAGTGCAAACTAGGTACTTTTTGCAGCTTTCTGGTCACAAACACATCCTCCTCCTCCATATTTCAGGCCAAACTACGACAGAGATGTCCAATCAGGTTTATCTATTTCAAAATAGGAGTTTTAGCATGAGCATGAACAGTGAACACCTCAAATGAACAGTTTGGTGCTTCCCCCATTGATTCTACAGATACTGTATGTGTGATGTTTTTCAGTCCTGTGTAGTTTTTTTTGTATAGTTTATTTATTTTTTTCCTTGTAAGCAGGCATTTTTGTGAATGCATCGTGCATTTGCCTGATTGTCTAATCTATCAGTCAATTTCACCAATCTAAAGGGAGATAAAACGGGTCTTTAAAAAGCATTAGAGGAATGTGTATGCTCGGCTGGTCACATGAGTCCTTTGTGCTCTCCTGTGCTGTGTTCTCTCTTATATTATTTGACTGCTATGTTCTTTGATTGATCAAACCTGATTCATTTAAGTTTTAGCTCATTCATTGTGGTTGAACTTGTCAGGCCACTCCCCATGTGTGTCCCTTGGACTTCAAGGTGACAGCATGTTTATTCTGTTTATCCTTTCACATGCGCCTGGATTAAAGACTTTCTGACAAACCGACTCCAGACTGTGAGACTCGCCCTCACCTCTCCCCCATCCGCACACTCAGCACCGGCTTCCCACAAGGCTGTGTGCTGAGCCCCCTCCTGTACTGTCTCTACACCCACAACTGCAGTCCAACCAGCGACAGCAACCTCATGCTCAAGCTTGCTGATGACACCACAGTGGTTGGGCTCATCTCAAAGGGTGATAAGTCAGCCTAGGAGGTCCTGAAGTTTGCCGCCTGGTGTACAGAGAACCATCTTTCTGTGAATGCCATGAAAACCAAAGAGATCATCGTCGACTTCAGGAGGCACTGCACAGTTGATGTAGCCCCCCCTCTACATCAACGGCGAGTGTGTAGAGAGGGTCAACACTTTCCGGTTCCTTGGTGTTCTCATCTCCGATGACATCTACTGGACTGAGAACATCACAGCGATCACTAAGAAGGCCCAGCAGCGTCTACACTTCCTGAGGGTGCTCAGGAAGTACGAACTGGACCTCAGCCTGCTACTGACCTTCTACCATGCGTCCATTGAGAGCCTGCTGACATACTTCATCGCCCTATGGTACATCAGCTGCACCAAGTCCGACAAGGAGCGGCTCCAGAGGGTAGTTAAAACGGCGCAGAAGATCATAGGCTGCCCTTTCCCCTCCCTGATGGACATCTACACCTCCTCTGCCTCAGCAGAGCCAACAACATCATCATGGACAGCTCCCACCCTGGCTCTCAGTTCTTTGACTGAGAGCCAGGGTGGCCTGTGACCTTGCGTCACAGGTGCATTAAAGCTAGAACTAACAGACTCAAAAACAGCTTCTTCCCAAGGGCCATAACCACTTTGAACACTCACATGCACTGACTCACCCCATATTCCTGTCCCCCATTCTCCCCCATCCACCTGTTGTGCAATTACTTAACACGGTGCAATATATCTTGTTGGACAATATTTATTATATATTTATAGTTTTTGTAGCATATCCACCTGGGCAACATTTATTACTGTGTAATATCTTGGACTGGGTTTTGTAGCAGATCCACCTGTTGTTGTGCAATAACTAATTACAGTGTAATATCCTGTGGTGCAATACTTAACACAGTGCTATAGCTTGTAGACAACATTTAAAGGGATATGCCACCCCCAGGTCAAATTTGGGCATCTCCCCACAGTCCAGAGACTAAAATAAGTGGTGGAAAGCGTTTTCCTGCTCACCCAGCCATTGTCCGAGTCTGTCGCCACCGACCGCCTCGGTATCTGCAGCTCCTCCGCCTTAGACTGGAGTCTAACGTCGCCAGAGAAAGATTTCAGCCAAAAGGAATTAATTTGCTCGATGCGTTTCCCAATTACTTTGTGTGTAGTGCGCATTCATATCGAGTGCAAATAAATGTGCAAATCAACACGGAGAGCTTGACTTGGTCATTTTGGGTGGGAACTATTTTCCAGTGCGGAAGAATACAGCCGAATCACGCAGTACGCTGCCAGGGGAATCCCTGTTACGCACCGGGAAGGGAGTTCCCCTGTTGCACAACGTGGTGCGTGATTCGGCTGTATTCTTCCGCACTGGAAAATAGTTCCCACCCAAAATGACCAAGGCAAGCTCTCAGTGTTGATTTGCACATTTATTTGCACTCGATATGAATGCGCACTACACAGAAAGTAATTGGGAAACGCATCGAGCAAATTAATTCCTTTTGGCCGAAATCTTTCTCTGGCGACGTTAGACTCCAGTCTAAGGCGGAGGAGCTGCAGATACCGCGGCGGTCAGTGGCGACAGACTCGGACAATGGCTGGGTGAGCAGGAAAATGCTTTCCACCACTTATTTTAGTCTCTGGACTGTGGGGAGATGCCCAAATTTGACCTGGGGGTGGCATATCCCTTTAATGCAGTACAATATGCTAAACTGAATTATGTGAAATATCTCCCTCTGCAATGTAGAGACTCTCTAGTGTCTGTGTATAAATGGTTGTAATGTACTGCTATATATGAGCAATAACCTGGCAATAGTGACAATAAAAGGCATTCTATTCTATTCTATTCTATTCTATTCTATTCTATTCTATTCTATAATGATCATCCAGGGTGAGCAGTACATCCAGGTTACATTTAAAAGAGAATCTTTTACTCTTAATTTCTAAGTTTTGTTCTATTGTGGCAAAGGCTTTTTGTGAACAACACAAAATAATTCAACATTTGAGCTTTTTACACCGTACAGTCATAAATCAGATTATAAATATGTCCAAACAGTTACTTAGTGTTAGGGTTGTCAAAAGTACTGTACTTAAGTACAAAAGTATATTAAAACTAGCATCTAAACAAGACACTCATGTAAGTAGGTAATGATAAAAGTCCCATTGACAGGACAGTCTCTAGAATGATCTTGAGCTGTATCAGAACAAGTATAAGGGCCCTAATTAATAAGACTAGTATACGCCCATGGACCACTATGGAAACTACAGGACCACTGAGGGATTACACACAAATAATGGGAACAGAAAAGAAAGTACTACCACTTAATATTGAAATTCACAATCTATTGTCAAAAGGAGTGTTTTTTATTGTCATTGTGGTATCAGAATCGGTATACCGAAATTAAGTTTGAAATGTTTGTACTGTAACAACGCTTAGTACTCAAGTTGTACTTTTTATATTCTTACTTGAGTAATTATTTCTTCTTGAGTAGTATTATTTTAAAGTACCATTTCTCTTACTTGAATACAGATGTTGACAGCTTTACCCACCTCTGCTCTGATGATCATATATTAACAGTATTGTAACAGGTCTGACAGCCACATTCTTCTAACCTATAGATAGTCAATGTAAAAGAATACAGTGCAGTACTCTGTCTGCTGTACAGGACTGTGATCTGCTGCTCTTTTGTCTGAGGCTCATTTTTCATGTTCAAACAATGGTTTTGTAAAGTGTCCCGGCCCCTCCTCAGTCTTGGCTCCTCCTGTGAATGTAGCTCTCACTACTTTGACTTGAGGAGGTGCAGAGTTTCTGCTCTTCTCCCAGCATTCTTTTCACTCAAGCATCTATTGTTTGCCATCTCTGAAATACTGAACCAAAGGTCATTTGTGTTAGTACAATGTGATGGAGCCACACCCTGGTGCGGGTCAGTCTGCACTCAGGCCAGCACTCCCCACACTGCCCCAGTGCTCAGGGCAGTGGGAGACCATGGGGGTAGAATAAGATCTGGAAGATGAATCAAAGATGCTATTGCATTTTCAATGGTCGGTGATCACTTGGGCCACATCTCAATTCTTCTCAATTTTTTCCTCGCTTCCTTCTTCTTGATTTCTCTCCTTGATCCTCCATTTTTCATCTGTTAATCAAATGCACCATATTAAATGGTGCCCCAAAGCTCAGAGAAGGCGAGAGAAGGAAACCACAGAGGAAACCTGCATGAGGTTTCAGGAGGCACACATCAGATACAATAATCAAACTGTATTTGTCTCACAGCGAGGAGATGGGATTGTTGTAACTACAGGGACAGGAGCAAAGCAGGTTTCAAATGTTACATCATCCTGAATTTGACATTAAAAATAATAAAAACATATGTTTAAGAAACGTTTATCTGAAAGCAAAGATGTTGGTCAGACTTTGATTAAACAGTATAGTCTCAGTATAGTCCTCATTATAGAGTCATTTTGACAGAACCAGTGCCTGAGGACAGACTTCCTCTCTCCTCTCTCCTTTGCTCCTCTCTCCTCTGCTTTTCTCCTCTGTGGCCAGCCCATTTCTTGCAAAATCAAGGAGAGGAATCAAGGAGCAGGAGGCAAGGAAAGAAAAATGAGACTTTAGCTATCCCCCACCCCAGGAAGCAGTGAATCCATGCTCTTCATCATATAAACAGATAAACTTGTATCTGTATCTGTACACCCAGTATGTAGTGACTCTAAACATGAAAGGTGATCTGTCCTCCACCTCCTGTTGGACCGGTTTGTTAGGACAAATCCTGTAACAGTAAGATGATGCACAAATCAGTGTGTGTATATGTACAAATCAGAATAAAATAGAAAATTAGTAATAAAATATCCAATACAATATCCAATCACAGCTGTATACAGTTGTAGGGAGTATTATCTGTTACATAAGGGTGAGTTGTTGTACAGTTGTATGGAGTATGGTATGAATGTCGTCCTGTATCTCTCACTGTTTGAGTGGAGCTGTAGGAGCCTGTTGGAGAATGAGCTCCTCTGTCCCTCTATGGTCTGGTGCAGTGGGTGAGCAGGAGTGTCCATGATGGAGAGCAGATTGTCCAGTGTCCTCCTGTCCCTCACTGTGACAAATGTCTCCAGCTCACAGCTGATCACGTGACCAGCTTTACGGATTAGTTTGTCAATCCGCTGAATGTCCCTTTTACTGGTGCTGCTCCCCCAGCAGACTACAGCAGAGTACAGGGCGCTGGCCTCCACAGACTGGTAGAAGATCTCCAGTAACTTGCTGCACACATTGAAAGACCTGAGCTTCCTCAGGAAGTAGAGTCTGCTCATGGACCACATGGACTCCAAGGTACTTGTAGGAGTCCACTATTTCCACATCATGACCCTGGATGGTCCACTGGTGTCCTCTTTCTAATGAAGTCAATCACCAGTTCTGTGGTCTTGTCACTGTTCAGGAGCAGATGATTTGCCTGGGACCACTCCACAGAATTTGCATTCACTGTCCTTGTTGTGTATGGATATTAAAAACTTCACTTCCCATGATGCCTTGAGTTAGGAGGGAACTATATAAAGGCAGAGCTCCTTCATTTCACCCTTAGCTACAGTAGATGATGAATCTAAGCAGGACTTGACCATCAATACACCAAAAGGGCTCTATCAAATGAATAGGTTACCCTATGAAATAGATAGTTCACCTGCAACAGTCCAACGTATTATGGATCAGATTCTTCAGGGCATACCAGGAGTTGTATGCTATCTTGACGACATATTAATTACAGGTTCAACAGAAGCTGAACACTGGGAAAATGTGGAGAAGGTGTTACAGCGTCTACAAGACAGAGGCATTCGGGTAGCTTCAGTCAACCAAGTGTAACATACTTGGGACACAAAATTGACAGTGAAGTGTTACACCCAGTACCTGAGAAAGTGGAAGCGATAGTCAACGCTTCAGTCCCTAAAAATGTTACAGAACTTAGGGCATTTTTACCTTTACTGACCTACTACAGGAAATTTCTTGAGAACCTCTCAACAATAATCAAGCCCATGACAGTGTTGCTACAGAAGGACAGGCAGTGGAACTGGTCTATCCAGTGCCAAGAAGCATTTGAGGAAGTAAAAGCACAATTAGCCTCTTCAAGTATTCTCACTCACTTCGATCCACAATTGCTGATTTTACTGGCTTGTGATGCTAGTGCTTATGGTATAGAACAGTGGTCGGCAACCCGCGGCTCCAGAGCCGCATGTGGCTCTTTGATCCCTCTGATTCGGCTCAGTACATTGGTTCCTCATTTATCGCGGAGTTTACATTGTAAAAATAACACGCGATAAGCTAAATCAGTGAAGTAGTCAGCTTTATATCACGTGTATAAATATGCATGTATTCCACAGTTCCTCTGACCGAGGCGCCTGGCGCCGCTGTGCTGTTGCGGGTTTTGTTGTAGTGAGAATGCTTCCGTGCGCTCTCAGGACTGGTTCCACCGCCTGGACTCCAGGTTCCACCAGTTCGTTCTGCAGAAACATTGCCGCTACTTCCCGATGCACATTAACCACCCGGAGAAGTGTGCACGTGGACACGTGCACCTGCTCATCGTGGTCAAATCCGTGACAGAGCATGACCGGCGCGACCGTCCCCAGGTGAGACGCACGGCCGCGGCCCTTCTGGCATGTGCCCAAATGCCAGACCGCTCAGTCCTCACTGCTTCAGAGTCACACTGCTCGTGATCAAACATTTAAATAAATTTGGCAAACGCATTCTGTACCGTATAGGAGACACGGCACAGAGGAGAATGACTAACGAATCGGCAAAGGTCTACAGTCCCTTAGCCAATCAGGATGCAGAACACAATGCGCGTTGATACACTATAAAAAAAAAAAAAATCAGCAAAACAGCAAGGGACCACTGTATTTAATTAAAATATATTTTATTTTACTTCGTTCATTTTCAAAATGTAATTCTCTGGTACAAAGGTAAAAAAAAAAAGTTATATGCAGTGTTATTTCATTTTAAATTTCAAAAGGGTTTTGTGGCTCCCAGTGTTTTCTTTACTGTGTGAAACAGGTCCAAATGGCTCTTTGAGTGGTAAAGGTTGCCGAGCCCTGGTCTAGAAGCTGTGATATCACACAAATGTGAAAGACCAATAGCATACGTTTCACGTATCTTGAGTAAAACTGAGGTAAACTACTCACAAATTGAGAAGGAAGATTTAGGCATAATTTTTGGTGTACAGAAATTCTGAGATTATCTTTATGGCAGGAATTTTTTATTGGTCACTGACCATAAGCCACTAGTGAAAATTCTGGGACCAAAGACAGGTGTACCAGCATTACGTGCTGCGCATCTAAAGAGATGGGCTTTATTATTGTCAGCGTATCAGTATGACATAATCTACAAGCCCTCCTTAGAACATGCCAGTGCTGATGGGTTATCCCGATTACTTTTACACAAAAGGCGCCATAAAGCAACCCTGAATTCAGAGTGTCGTGGCTAGAATCAATCCCCATATCACCAAAAACATAAAGAAAGAGACAGACAGGGACAAAATACTTACCAAAGTGAGACATCTAACACAAACCGGATGGCCAAAACATGTGGATGATGGTGAATTAAAACCGTACTGGAAGAGACGTAATGAACTTACCGTAGAAGCAGATTGTGTTTTGTGGGGTTTAAGAGTAATAATACCTACAACATCACTGAGACCTCAGATGAACTACACGAAGAGCATTTGGGCATTGTTAGGACAAAGGCATTAGCTAGAAGCCATTTTAGTGGCCCAGTTTGGATAATGAAATTGAAGCCATGGTAGATAGCTGTCCTACCTGTCAAAACAACAGACATGCACCTAACAAAGCACCAGTGCATCCATGGAAATGACCAGAGTTGCCATGGGAGCAAATTCACATAGATTTTGCAGAAAAAGGAAAACATCAATTTTTGTTGGTTAGTGATGCATATTCGCGTTGGCCAGAAGTTAAATTGATGACAAGTACCACTGCTACAGCTACTGTTGAAGCTATGAGGAGTCTATTTGCAGCTTATGGGTTCCTCCAAGTGGTTGTTTCTGATAATGGCCCACAGTTGGTTTCAAAAGAGTTTGAAACATTTTTGGAAGCTAATGGAGTTAAACATATCAAGTCTGCCCCATACAGTCCAGCCTCCAATGGATTAGCTGAAAGGTTAGTTCAGACTTTTAAGCAGTCACTGGATGAACAGAAGGATTCTGGGCGGTCACTGCAACATTGCATAGATAGTTTTTTGTTCAGTTACAGAAACACGCCATCTTCATCAACAGGGAAAACACCTTCTCAGTTGCGTGAAAAGTCCCTCAGTCGTCCAGGTAGAATCCATGATAAAAGGAGAAGTTCAATTTGTCAACTGGACAAAGTTTGTTTGGTTGAAAACGTTTCGCCGCTCATCCGAGAGGCTTCGTCAGCTCTGGCCCTCATGCTGGTTAGACCCTGTTTATATCTAGCTGCAAGGGAGGAGCTACCTACCCTGAACAAAGCTCTGAACCTATCCCATCCCATTCCTCTGGCGTCTAGTATTAGCGTCTAGTCTAGTATAGTCTAGTATCAACCTAGGGCTTATAGATATGCTAATACTAGACGCCAGAGGAATTCGTAAAACAAAAGAGAGTAGCTGGGATAGGTTCAGAGCTTTGTTCAGGGTAGGTAGCTCCTCCCTTGCAGCTAGATATAAACAGGGTCTAACCAGCATGAGGGCCAGAGCTGACGAAGCCTCTCGGATGAGCGGCGAAACGTTTTCAACCAAACAAACTTTGTCCAGTTGACAAATTGAACTTCTCCTTTTATCACCTTTTCAGTTGTTTCTAAAGAGGAATGTCAGAACCAGGTTGTCACAGGTTACACCAAACTTCTCTGTGCAAATACAAGAAAAGCAAAAAAAAAAAAAATGGTCGAAAACAACCAAACCCGTGTGAGAATGTTACAGCCAAATCAAGCAGTGCTGGTTAAGAATTTCCAGGGAGGAGAAGGAAAGAAATGGAAATATGGTGTAACTGAGCGAGTACTAGGTCCTCTTACTGGACAAATAAGCAAGAAGCACAACTCATGATCAACTGATTGCCAAGATTTCTAGTGAAGGCACAAACCCTGAGAATAATGATGTGATTGCAGAACAGTTGTATGATCCTCCTGAAACAAAGATTGTACCCGGTCTTGAACTGGAAGGAGATGAATTAGATGGAATTGTGAATGAACCAGTGAGCACCCGACAACAACAGAGAATAAGGCGAGCTCCTGAACGTTTGACTTATGACTAGAGAGGTATTGACATGTAAACAGTTAACGGTGGCTGAGTGGCTAGCGCTCATGCTTCACAGCAAGAAGGTTCCGGGTTCGATCCCCGGGTCGCCCGAGCCTTTCTGTGTGTGTTCTGTGTGGAGTTTGCATGCATGCTTTGGGTTCGATCCCCGGGTCGCCTGGGCCTTTCTGTGTGGAGTTTGCATGTTCTCCCCGTGTCTGGGTGGGTTTTCCCCCATCTACCCAAAAACATGCTCCAGGTAAAATCCTCCAGCTGAGGTCCTGACCAAGCCGAAGCAAGAAGATCATGGAGATGGTCCCCAGGTGCAGTAATGTGCTGCCCACTGCTCCTAGTAACAGGATGGGTTAAATGTAGAGAAGAATTTCTCCTGTGTGAGATCAATAAAGTCACTTCTTCTTCTTCTAGACGATACAGATTCCTTTCTTTTTTTTGTTATGGTTGAAAATGGAATGACCATGAGCTGTAAGAGTGTGAGGAAACACTATTGTTTTTGATTTAAAAGAAATGGATGAGGTTAAAGGTTTCCTGGGGAAAAATGTTGTGTATGGATCTTAAAAACTTCACTTCTCATGATGCCTTGAGTTAGGAGGGAGCTATATAAAGGCACAGCTCCCTCATTTCGTGCTTCTTCTGTACCGCAAGGGCACCACTGAAAGCCTAGCTGTGTTATTATGCAGTAGTTCAATAAAGTACCGTTTACGTTCAGCACTTCTATCTCTGCCTTCATCATTGTATGTGATATGCGTGCCCATCCGGACACAGCAGTCCTGTGCACCAGCTCCTGTCCATCCCTGATACACCCTACCACTGCAGAGTCATCAGAGAACTTCTGCAGATGGCAGGACCCGGAGGTCAAAGTTCAAAGTCAGCTTTATTGTCAATTCTGCCATATGTGTTCAACATACAGTGAATCGAAATATCGTTTCTCTCTGGCCAAGTGTACAAAATACAATATAAAGACAAAACAAAACAAAAACTATGCGTGAAAAGTCCCTCAGTCGTCCAGGTAGAATCCATGATAACAGGAGAAGTTCAATTTGTCAACTGGACCAAGTTTGTTTGGTTGAAAACGTTTCGCCGCTCATCCGAGAGGCTTCGTCAGCTCTAATAAGAATACTGGTAAGACACTTGCTTATATCTTGCTGTAGGGAGGAGCTACCTAGCTAACTACTTTCCGGAACTATCTCATTGGTTTCGGTCTTTTGTTTCTCTGGCGTCTAGCTTAACGATCCCTATTCATCCCTACACGCCTGCTTTTTCACACCTCTGGCCCTGACCTGGCTAACCCTATTGTTTCCCTGTTTGTTTGATCTAGGCTTAATAATGGAATTGTAGATGGGATGCAAATTATATCTTACGCCACCATTTCTGTTCAGAGAAGGATTCTCTTTTTTGACAAAAATAGCCTCTTTAACTCCCCTCTCAAACCAATTCTTTTCCCTGGCTAAGATCTGAACCTCACTGTCCTCAAAAGAATGACCCGTGGCTTCTAGGTGAAGATATACGGCAGAAGACGGTCCACTCTGGCACGCCCGTCTGTGTTGGTACATCCTCTTGTGAAGTGGCTGCTTGGTTTCTCCAATATAGCGCTCACTGCAGTCTTCACTACACTGAATGGAGTAGACCACATTGCTTTGTTTGTGGCTCGGTGTTTTGTCCTTTGGGTGGACGAGTTTTTGTCTTAAAGTGTTTGTGGGTTTGAAATAAACTGGGATTTCATATTGTCTGAAAATCCTCTGTAGTTTTTCCGACACGCCGGCCAGGTACGGAATCGCTACCCCTTTCCTCCTGGGTTCGGATTCTCTATTATCTTGTTTCTTGCCCTTGTCTCTCTTGGTTTTGTTAACAGCCCATTTGGGATAACCACAAACAGAGAGGGCTTCCTGCACATGTTGTTCTTCTTTTTCCTTACCCTCTGTGCTTGTGGGAACCACTTGGGCCCTGTGTTGTAATGTCCGAATAACACCCAGTTTGTGCTGCAGTGGGTGGTGTGAGTCAAAAAGCAGGTATTGGTCTGTGTGTGTGGGCTTCCTGAAGACTTCTACTTGGAGTCCCCGGTCTCCTCCTATCGTTACTGCACAATCTAAGAACGCCAATGTGTTATCCTTGGCATCTTCACGGGTGAATTTGATATTAGGATCTACAGAATTGATATGTGCAGTAAAAGGTTCCAAATCTTGAATTTTGATTTTTGTAAAATTATCATCAACATAACGAAACCAGTGTGTGGGAGGAGTGCCTGGATATGAGGCTAAGGCACTCTGTTCAAATTGTTCCATGTATAAATTAGCCATGATAGGGGAGACCGGTGAGCCCATCGCACAGCCATGAATTTGCCTGTAGAAGTTCCCTCTGAACTGGAAATAGGTGGTATTTAGACAAATTTCCAGCAGTTGGCAGATTTGGTCAGGAGAAAGTTTGGTTCTCTCTTCTAGCTTGGAATCCTGTAGTAAACTCCTTCTCGCTGCTTCGACCGCTACAGCTGTGGGGATACAAGTGAAAAGAGAGGTTACATCAAAGGAAACCATTGTCTCATCCTGACCAAACTGGAGAGACTTAACTTTGTTTACAAATTCAGCTGTGTTCTCAATGTGGTGCTCCGTGTTACCCACCAATGGAGCCAAGATGGTTTTTAGGTGTTTGGCCAAATTATATGTGATAGAGTCAACACTACACACAATGGGTCTGAGTGGTACTCCTTGTTTGTGAATCTTCGGGAGGCCATAGATGCACGGGATAGCATCACCAGGGTACAGTCTGTAATACAGTTGTAGATCAATGACTTCTTCTTTCCTCAACTTCTGTAAGAGATCAATGATCTTCTTTTTGTACCCATTGGTGGGGTCCCGTTTCAGTACTTCGTATGTTGTCGTGTCACTGAGTAGGCTGTTCACCTTAGCCTCATAATCAGCTGCGTCCAAGATCACCGTGCATCTCCCTTTGTCTGCAGGCAGGATTTGGATGCTCTGGTCCCTCTCTAGAGCAATGATGGCCTTCCTCTCCTCTGGTGTTACGTTAGAGGGTGGAAGTTTAGCATTGCTCAGTGCAGCTGTTAATTTCAGTCTAAGGTCTCCAGCTTCTGTCTCTGTGAGCTTGTTGTTCCTAATGGCGGTTTCAGCTGCCGTGATGTAATCCACCGTGGGGATGTGATTAGGAGTCACAGAGAAATTCAGTCCTTTGCAAAGGACTTCTTTCTCTGTCTGAGTGAGTACCCGGTTGGAAAGATTTTTCACCCAGCGTTCTTTGTGCACCGATTGGCTAGGTCTGTCCTCCTTCCTACTGTCACTCCGATCCTTGGGGTTATTTCTATGTTGATTCTGGAGTTGTGCAAACTTCCTAATGTGTCGCTCTTTGGTTTTGTTGTGCTGCCTCAACTGACCCGTAGCTATGAAGTCGTTAATCCTGTGAAACATTTCTTTTGGCACTAGACCCGTTATTTTGTTTAGTAAGCTGTCTATTTCAAATTTTAAGTTATCAATTTCATAATTGAGATGGCTAATTCTAAGGCTAAGTATACCTCTCAGGTAACGCTGGGTTAACCTGTCTGCCCTAAGTCCTGGTTCCGGTGCTTTCTTTTGTAGAACCTTGGGAATAAGTTGCTCCTGTCGACATCTAAGATTAAAGCGTAGATGATTCCTCTTCTCAGCTAGATTTCTTGTGCCCTTTTCCAGCTTTCTTACCAAAACAAAAACTATCTAAGACAAAAATCTAGAATCTAAAATCTAAAAGCAGTGCAAAACAATAAATAAATACCTATTTACAGATGTCCAAAATGTGCAGTGTGCATCAAAAATGTTCAGAAGAAGATACAGCAGTGTAATGGTAATGTGCAATAGAATGTGCATTAAAAGTAAAGATAAAAATATATGTGCAGCAGTAGTAATTCCAGTGCAACAACAGTAGGAAACAACAGTAGTAAAATTCCAGTAGTGAATGTGCAACAGTGCAACAGTAGTCAAATATGTCTTTTATGGAATACAGGTTATGCCAATATGGAGGAGGGGGTTAGGGTTAGGGTTAGGGGTACCTTCTCCCCAAGGGCAGGAGGCTGAAGAGGCTGTGTGAGGGGTGGTTCGGGTCACCCACAATGCTGGACGCTCTGCGGGTGAGCCGGGTGTTAAAAATGTCCAGGAGGGAGGGGAGAGGGACACCAATGATCCTCCCAGCTGCATTCACTATGCGCTGCAGGGCTTTCCTGTTCTGTTCAGCTCCTGTACCACACAGTGATGCAGCTGGTCAGACCGCTCTCAATGGTGCCTCGGTAGAAGGTGGTCAGCTCTCCTCAGTTTGCGGAGGAAGTAGAGGCGCCTCTGAGTTTTCTTTGCCAGTGATGCAGTGTTCGCTGTCCAGGAGAGGTCCTCACTCATGTGCATCCCCAGGAAGTTGGTGTTGCTCACCCTCTCTACAGCAGCACCATTGATGGACAGTGGGGGGGGGGGGGGGCTCTCCAGAAGTCTATAACAATCTTCTTGGTCTTTTCAACATTCAGAAGGAGATTGTTATTGCTGCACCACTGGGTCAGAAGGCTCACCTCACTCCTGTAGTTTGTCTCATCATTATTGGAGATGAGACCCACCACAGTCGTATCGTCCACAAACTTCACTATGTGATTGGTGCTGAATACTGGTGAGCAGTCGTGGGTCAGCAGAGTGAAGAGCATCAGACTGAGCACACAGCCCTGGGGGGCTCCTGTGCTCAGTCTGGTGCCGCTCGAAGTGTTTCTGCCGACCCGCACTGCCTGTGGCCTCTCACTGAGGAAGTCCAGCAGCCAATCACACAGTGAGGTCTGAAGTCAGGGGGTCCAGTTTGGTGATGAGCTGCTGTGGGATTATGGTGTTGAATGCTGAACTGAAAACTATGAACAGCATTCTCACATATGAATCCTTATTGTCCAGGTGGGTGAGGGCTGGGTGAAGAGCAGACTGCATCCTCAGTGGAGCGGTTGGCCTGGTATGCAAACTGGAATGGGTCAAAAGTGGCTGGAGTAGACTTCTTTGGCACAGGAACAATGGCTGTGGTTTTGAAGCAGGAGGGTACAACAGCCTGGCTCAGAGAAATATTAAAGATGTCTGTGAAGACATCCTTGAGCTCCTCTGCACAGTCCTTCAACACACGACCAGGGATGTTGTCTGGGCCTGCAGCCTTGCGGGTCTTGATCCTGGAGAGTGTTTTCTTCACGCTGTACTGGAAATCAGAGGTGTACAGAGTGAACAGGAACGGAGACAGTACTGTACCCGGGGGGTTCCTACATTACTGACCACCGTGTCAGGAGACAGTGGAGGCGCTGACACCCATCCTGAGCAGCTTCTCACTCATCAGAAAGGGCTGGATTGTGTTAAAGGCACTGGAGAAATCAAAGAACAATATCCTCACAGAGCCCTTAACAAGATCCAGGTGAGAGTGAGCCCACTGCAGAAGATAGATTAAAGCATCATCCACACTAATGGGGGTCTGATAGGCAAACTGTAGAGGATCCAGGAATGGTGCCACCAGGGGTCTGAGCTGAGCCAGAACAAGTCTCTCAAACTTGGCTCCATGGCCTCACCTGCTGTCTTAATGGAGATAGATACGTTTAATACTATACTGTGGAACATTTCGGGCAAAGCAATGTTCTCTCCATGTACATGAGCAGCTCCTAAACCTTCCATCAGAAGGTTGCATAGTGTAGCTTTAAGTTACTTTGGGTTAATGGTGGAATATAGAAGTCTGTGTGATAGGCCTCTGTTGCTCACAGCTGTAGGTCACATGGTGCAATACAGGAAATGTACAACTGTACCTCTAAATAGTTTGTCAAATATGAACCTTTTACCCCAGTGGTAGGAAACGCCAGGCCTGAGGACCAGATGTGGCTGCCCTGCACATAACTCTGGTCCATCTGGCAAGTTTCACTAAATCACTTCCCACAACAGGGATCAGTACCTGACTAAATCCTCCAGAAACATGCCCACCCAAGTTCTAAAGTTTTTCCTCTTAAGGATGTAAGAATGAATAATGCATAGTAAATGTTCACAATACACAACACCTGAGTTTATCAGATTATACCTGTGAGCTTCATTTTTGTGTTGGCTGGATGTTTTTTGATGCAATTGTGTTGATGACAAGGTGTGTCTCCCTTCACAGCCCTGGCCCATGAGAGCAGTCACATGATCCGCTGTCACATGATGAGATCACATGGCCTGTTTATTCTGCTCTACCTCCTGGGGCTCTGCTGGGGTATGACGCACACACACACACACACACACTCACGTTTGTGTCCAAATCTGGCCAAAATTAAATGTGAATTCACTGCGTTGCACACATCAACAGAGAAAAACAACCTTATAGCTAACTAACTTAAAGGAGTTATAACTGATTTTTACTGCCTTAAAAAATCCTTATTCATTCTGAGGATCCTCATTATTCACTCCAGCTAGTTGGATGTCAGAAACCTGATTGGAATTTCGCTTTGACAGTAAAGCTGACATCAGACATTATGGAACAGTAAAAAGCTTTTTAATTAGATGCAGACAGTACACAGCAGACTTATTTTGACACATTTTACTCAAATACTTGGGGACAAACGGGTACAGGAATAAGGATAAGATAATCATCGTAGTGATGTAACAATGTGTGTCACTCTGGGTTGACATGTGACTGTACTCTCCATCTCTCCACAGGGACGTCAGAAGCTCTGAAGTAAGACTAGTATTATGGCTGTGACAAAACAAAAGCATAGTTAAATGATGTGCGTTCTGAATGCTCCTCTCATCACCCTTTTGTCTCTGTATTTGTGAACAGTCATGGATCCTGCCCGACTGGAGTCGCCTGTGCACAGGTGAGCTGCCCCTTCACAAAAAAGCACTCCAAACTACTATGCATCTTTATGTATCTGGCCTGCCACACTACACCTGCACGGGACTTCATGTAAACACAACTATTATTTGTGCTGGAAACGTACTAGTAAACATACACTGTTTG